>JAOXJP010099455.1:0-14438 GCA_025762735.1 Platanus orientalis | reverse complement strand
TATATATATATATATATATGCTAAATCCAACTAACCGGATTTCCGAATTTGCATCCGAAATCCGATTATGTAATCGAATTCGAATTCAAATTCATTTATTAAACATCTGACGGATATCCGATCGGATATCGGATGTACCTAAATTTAATCGGATTAGATATCGGATGTACATATATCCGCTCCGAATCCACTTCGTTTACAGCCCTACTATTTGCTCAGGATAGGTGTGAAATAAAGGATAAAAATAATGAGCTCAAGGGTAATTGATCCAATCAAGGATGGCTCAAACACTTCTCATGTCCAAAACTGATAAGAAAAATCTTTGGCATAAAGGTTGGGTCACATCAACTTCAGGGACCTTTATAGGTTGAGTCAAAAAGAAATTAGAAAAGGTCTTCCTAAATTAAACAAACTTGAAAACTCAATTTGCAGTTGGTGTCAATTGGGTAAACAAAAAGGGTCCCACACAAAAAGGTCAACCAAATTGGCACTACTATACCTCTAGAACTCCTACACATGGACTTAGCTAGTCCTATAAGGATGAAAAGTTTAGCTGGAAAGAGGTATTTTATGGTAGTAGTTGATTTCTCCAAGTTTACTTGGGTAGCCTTTTTAAGAGAGAAATTAGAAGCATTTAATGAACTTACTCACATATGTAAAAGAATACACAATGAAAAAGAACTAACCATCAACAAGATTAGGATAAACTATAAAGGTGAATTTGAGAATCAATGATTCGCCAATTAGTGTAATATAATGGGAATAAAACACAAATTTTTAGCTCCTAAGACACCCTGACAAAATGGGGTTGTTGAGTGAAAGAACAAGACCTTGTACGATATGACCAACACTATGTTGTCATACAAAAACTTGGCCAAAATATTTTCAGCTGAAGCAGTGAACACTGCTTGAGAAGTGAATTTAAGAATCAAAGATTCGCCAACTGGTGTAATGAAATGGGAATAAAACATGATTTTTAAGCTCCTAAGAGACCCAAAAAAAATGGGGTTGCTAAGCGCAAGAACATGACCTTATAAGACATGGCCAACACTATTTTATTGTACAAAAACCTGGCCAAATGATTTTCAACCGAAGTAGTGAACACTGCTTGCTATATCATAAATCGAGCCTTCCTAAGACCTAGTACTTCTAAAACAACCTATGAGATTTGGAATGGAAAGAAGCCAAATGTTTAGTATTTCAAAGTTTTTGATAGTACCTGCTATATCCTTAGGGATAGAGAGAACCTTGGGAAGTTCAATCGCAAGAGTGATGAAGGCATCATCTTAGGATACTCTATGAGGAGCAAGGCTTATAGAGTCTTCAAAAAAAGGGATTCTCACCATTGAAGAGTCAATAAATGTAACCATTGATGACAATGGGAAGGACGAGATTGTATCTATGCAAGTACCTCAGGACACTGGGAAAACCATAGAGGTACCTCCACCTGAATCGAAAAGTGAATCTGACGTGGAAGTTGAAGTTGCCGAGGCTACTCAGAAAGAAAAAAGAATTAGTAAGGGACACTCCATTGTTGACACCATTGGAAATCCTATAGATGGTAAAAACACATAAAAAAATGAAAATATAATCAACAACGTGTGTTTCACCTTAAAGGTAAAGCCTAAGAGAGTAGTTAAGGTTCTCGAAGATCCTAACTAAATCAACACCATGTAAGAGGAATTAAACCAATTCAAGATAAATGATGTTTGATACTTGATTGAAAGACAAGAAGATAAAAATGCAATTGGAACAAAATGAAATTTTAGGAACAAACTAGATGAACATGGTACAATCGTAAGAAATAAGGCAAGGCTAGTAGCTAAGGGGTTTGCCTAAATTGAAGGGATAGATTTTGAATAAATATTTGCTTCTATTGCTAGACTCGAGTCCATTCAGATCCTGCTTTCCATAACATGCTATCTAAAATTTAAACTATTTCAAAAGGACATCAAGAGTGCCTTTTTGAATAGTTTGTTGAAAGAAGAAGTGTATGTGGAACAACTCGAAGGGTGTGTGAATCCACATCTTCCAAACCATATTTACAAGCTAAAGAAAGCTTTGTATGGATTAAAACAAGCTCCTAAAGCTTAGTATGAGCAACTCATGAATTTTCGCTCATGAATTTCCTCTTAGATCATCAATTTGTTAGGAGAAGTGTGGACTAAACGCTCTTTGTCAAGAAGAAAGATGGTCACATACTCATTGTTCAAATATATATAGATGACATCACATTTGGTTCAACATGTGAGGAGTTATCTTATGGTTTTGCCCAAACGATGAAGTCAAAATTCGAAATGAATATGGAAGGAGAAATCAGATTCTTTCTTAAACTTCATATTAAACAAACCAATGATGGGATATGTGTTAATCAGTCCAAATTTGCTAAGGAGTTAGTAACCAAGTTCGGGTTACAAGACTCCAAACTAGGAAATACACCAATCAACACTAGGGACAAGATTACTAAGGCCACTGATGGTGTTGCTGTCAACACTAAGCTATACAAAAGCATTAATGATAGTTTTCTCTATTTGACTACCAGCGGACCTAATATTGTTCTTAGTGTCGTGTGTGCTAAATATTAAGTTGCACCTGAAGAGTCACATCTCAAAGCCATAAAGAGAACTGTTAAGTACATATACATAACACTTCACTATGGTCTATGGTATCATTTTCATACCAACCCAATAATAGTTTGATATTCTGATGCTGATTGGGCTAGGAATGTAGATGATTATAAGAGTACTAGTGGAGGGTATTTCTACATTAACAATTTTTTAGTTTCTTGGAACTGTAGAAAACAAAACTCCATCTCTTTGTAAACAGTTGAAGTTGAATACATTGTAGCTGGGAGTGGATGCACTCAACTATTATCAACGAAACATATGTTGAAAGACTATGAGTTGAGTCAATGAACAATGAACTTGTTCGTTGACAACTCAAGAGCGATTCAAATTTTCAAGAATCATATCCAACACTCAAGAACAAAACACATTGATGTTAGACATCATTTCATTCAGGAGCTAGTTGAAGACAAAATTTTCTCACTAGAATACATAAAAACCAAAAATCAACTTGTTGACATTTTCACCAAGCCACTAGATGCCAAGAGATTTGAGCATCTTAGAAGTTCGATTGACATGTGTGAATTAACTTGAATGGAATCACATCAAGTCAGCATTGAGTAGAGATGAAGGCTTCGAAAGAATAAAATGAGTTGTAGATTTTTGATTTGGTAATCTTTTTTTTCTTTATTATTTATATTTTATTTTCTTGAACTTTCAAAAAAAAAAAAAAAGGTGGGACCGATCCACACTTTTGTGTGGATCGATCCATGGCCTTGGCTCAATCCGCACAAAAGTGTTGATCCATCCGGCGGGGGCACATTGGGCATTCTGCCCCCCATGGCCATAAAAGATGGGGAAACCCCCCTTCTTCATTTTCCCCTCTTCCTCTTCCAAACCATAGAAAATACCCTTTTAAGTACTCCATTTCAATCTCTGTCCATCTCCTTCTCTCTTTGCACAAAAACAAGCACAATGAAAGGGAAAAGAAAAGCATCCATGCAAGAAGAAGGTTCAAGCCAAAGAGATTTGCAACAAGGGAAGAGAAATCATGGCACGAAGAGACAACGTACTTTCCCAACCATTCTATTTTCATTGAGAGATATGAAGAGAAAGAAACATTAGCTATTATGGAAATCTATGAGATGGTTGTAGAAAGGGGGTGTATTAACTTCTTCCAACTTAAATGAGAAGTTCATGAGGAGGGTGTTAGGATGTTTTATGCCAAAATGACCAAGAAAATCTTCACTCACCTTTCTTTTAAAACCAATGTGTTTGGATATCTACATGTTGACACCAACAAAATAGTTAGGTTTATGGAGATTGGAAGAGCCAATGTGGGTGGTGGTGTGAAGTCTTCTTTACTTCATGAAGCTGAAGACTAATTGGTAAAAGGTTAAATTGGGAAAAACAAGCTTCAAGCATCTAGATGCAATGAGCAGGCTAGATTCTTAAATAGAATCTTCAAATATAATCTTATTCCCACATCTCATAAATCTGAGATGACGGCTCAAATGACGATACTTATTGAATGTGTATAAAGTGGAAAGCCTGTGGGCATTCATGCTATTATTGTCAACAACATGATTGTTAAAGGCAAAGACTTTACCTCCAGGCGCACTATTCCATATGGAGTTCTCATCACCTAATTGTTGGTGAAGATGGGTGTTAAGTTTCCTCCAAACTCAAAAGTTTTTGAAATAGGGAAAAAGCATTTCAATTGGCACATTGAATCATATGGGCATAGGATCCTACCTCATGCCGGGCAGGCTGAACTCAGCATTTTCTGATAACCTAAAAATGAAAACAACTAGGTCTCGTAAGGGATTGTGGCACACACCTACCAAGAGTCTCCTTGTCAAACTCCGTCATTACCAAAGACCTTGTACAAAGGGCTGAAGAAAATTGCACATGCTCTTAATGTCTACACGAAGGAAAAAGTTGAGATTGTGTCTTACATGTGATCTAAAGATACTAACTTTCCAATGTTTGACACCACTCAAGGAGCAATTAATAACCTTAAAGATCTTGATGACAAAGAGTTTGAGGACGAGAATGTCCTTCCTCAGATGTAACAAGCTACTACATCAAGTGGATTTGCTCCACCAAAGCGTGCTTGGGTTGTTGAAGAGGTTGACGAGGATGATGACGAGGAATATAAAGAGAATGAAGAAGAAGACAGCAGGAGTGAGGAAGGCATAGAGCTATGATGGAGATTACTGGGGGTGTTCTCTCCATTTCTAGTGTGTTCTTAGGTTGTCTGACTAGGTTTATTTTTTCTGGTTGTTTTTAAACACTAATGCTCTATATTTGTAACTTAACTAGTGAATTTAGTTTTGTTATGTTTATATGTTATTTGCTACTGGTTGCATCTCTACTTTATTGTTCTTGATATATTATTGTTATGTTTTATTGTTGTCTCTCAAACCTCTGCCATTTTTTTTTCCAAAAAGGGGGAGAGATTGCAATGGGAGTAGTGGGAATAACATATGTAGGGTGAGTAAATGATATTGCATGTGCATGCACTCACATTTTTCATATTATCTCATATTTGCTAATGTATATTATGATATCTATGCGTGTGAGGAAGGTATGGATTTTTTCTGTGGTATATAGGTTGATGGAATTCAAAGACAAAAGGGGACCTCATTAACATACCCAGTTATGAAATTTTTTGTGTTAGTTAATGTTTGTTTATGTATAATTGTATATCTTGTTAATGTTAGTTGTAATTGTAAAAGTTTTGTCATAGAATTGACAAAGGGGGAGATTGTAAAGTGCATGTAGCACTTGTCAATTCAATGACAAATATAGTGTAAATGATTAAAGAGTGTACAAAAGAGTGTAATGTAAGTGTAAGAGAGTGGTAAGTTAAGTGTGTAGAAGACTGAAAGACGGCGGCTCATGACACTTTACAAGCTGATAGAGAAGCTTTTGAACTCAAAAGACTGATATCAAGTGAGTTGGTTCAAGAACTTTAAGCACTATCCTTTCCACCATCAGTGATTGCATAGGTAAAATATTATAAATAGATAAGAGCCAACCTAGAAAAATAGGAGACCTGACCGAGCCACAGAGAAAAATCCTCAAAAAAGTTAAAAGTATGAAATATGAAGGTCTATACTTATTGGAGACCAAAACAAACAAAAAAAGATAAAAAATCCAAGTTTGGCAGGGTGGGCCAATCTAACTTTTTGTTCGGATCGATCCAAGACCCTGAATCGATCTAAACAAAATGTTGGATCTATCCAAGAGTCTCTGGTCTGATAAAGACCAGGACCTGAGCCAGTTGGATCGATCCAACATGCACAAAACTTAAATTTTTTATTTTTATTTTTTAGGCTGAACTGCCATTATTTGTCAGATCTTGGAATTGAGGTTTAGCACAACCTAAACCCATATAAAAGAGTCTACTGACTCAAAAAAGAAGAGAAGAAAAACAAAAATGAAGAGAAAACTCAGTTGTACAAAATTCTAAGAAACTCATCTTCAAGAATACGTTGAAGTGCTGATATTGATAAATCAATCGAGGATTTTCATTATCTCTTCCAGAGTTCTCAATCAAATCAAAGAAGAAGGAGAGCGTGATCTCTAGGTGGCCACACTCAATGTGAAAAGCTCCAAGAGCTAGATCTCTCAAGGTAAAATCTAAGACCGCCATTGTTTGCCTATGATAATGTAGATCTAGATCCATTTAATCTATCAAAAGTATTGATATCTCTGCATTGATTGTTATAACCATATTCATTTAAGGAAATATTGATATTGAGCTCTATAATTATATTTGCTTAAACCCTAAAGAGACATTTGTTGTGATCTACACAGTTAAATTTGCCTACATCATAAAGAGGCTTTCTATAGTACTTTAATTGAGAAAATCTGCCTATCTAAAGAGGTAACAATTTTATCATTATTCATTTATATTGTGCTTTCGCCAGAGACACCGAAAGCGACCCCTTGTCGAAGACACTGGGGGAAGTATTACGTTTGCCAGAGACACCAAACGTGTTTATGTTACAAAGTTTTTTTTGTAAATTTTATCCTTGTAATATCTTGTTGTGATTAATAAAATTTATAGGTTCAGTGAGAAGCTTTTGAAAGTGGATGTAAGCCCCAAAATGGATGACCCGCTATAAATCTCTGTCTTGTCTATGTGCTTTTGTTTTGTGTATTTAAATTTATATGTTTGTGTAATTAAATCACAATTGATTGATATTTACATAACCACATTCGGTGGAATTGATGGAACTCATAAAGTACCAAGTTTCCTTCTCTTGCTAATTGTATTGTCATAGAAAATTTAATAGATAATAACTAAGTACCAAGAAGTAGAATTGAAAATAAATAAAATTGTGGTAAATCCTATTCACCCCCTCTAGGATTAACTTAAGCATAGACTAAGAATTTCATATTGAGTTTTGGTTGGTGAGCTTGAGCCTTGTTTATGGTGTTTGGACTCTCTATAATGACTATCCTCAAGTTCAGTTAAGTTTTTTTGGTCCATAACTGCTCGACAACTTGTGTGAGGCAATATTTGTTGTTTATGGACGATGCTGTGTGTATTACTGTGTGATATTAGTGCCGTGTGTGATGTTTGGTGACTTTCTTGGATTGTGCTTGGTGTTATGGGCTTTGCTTCTGTTGGTTCTTTGTGCTATTTGTTTGTGGTACCTTCAATGTGGTGTGTTTTTGCATCTCGTTGACTGACGACCATAGTGGGAGTGCAGTATATTTGGCGTTTGCTACTTGTCGTGGTATACAATAATTAGTTGGATTGCATTTGGGTTATTGCGGGTGTTAGCTATGGTGTGTTTGGTTATGTTTTGGCTATGTGCTACTTTTGTGGATTAGTATGTAGTTCTCTCGATTTCTCTCCAATAGAAATACCCTCCATATGGTGACTTATCATGCAGTTTCAACCTGGTGATGTCTCCACTACATGTTTTGGTACTTTAGTCTCTTCTCATAGCTCTTTACCTATTCATCCCTAGGTCATTGATTCAGTGGCATCTCATCATAAGATTGGTATGTTTAGCCTTTCTTCTTCATATTGTGTTTGTTTCGACAACGATAAGGTACGAATTGTTGATGGCTCATTGTCTTCTGTCATTGGTACTAGTTTCATTCCTCTTATTTTTTCTTCGTCGCTTATTTTCTGTGTTTCATGTTCCTAATTTTATGTTGAACCTTATTTCTGTTAGTCATATTACTAAAGTTTTGAATTACAATGTTATCATTTTTCCTTTGCACCATGTTTTCTAGGACTTGAAGACAAGAACGACGATTAGTCAAGACCATGAGGTTCAAGGGTTATATCTTATGGATGGTTCTTCATCAGTTGTCTCTACCATTCAACAGACACCATCCCCATCTTCTACAATTCAATAGCCACATCCTCTTTCTATTCATTATTCTTTCCAAGATGATTAGCTTCATTAGTGGTATTCTCGTTTTGTCTCTATCTCATTTCCTATGTTAAAAAATCGATTTATGAGATTATGTTTTTCTATTGCTAATTTTTGTTATGAAACTTGTGAGTTGGACAGATAGTCATTCTTATTCTTCTAGTATAAGTAGTACTTTTTCCATTTTCCCTTGTTCATTCTAATGTGTGGGTACCTTCCCTAGTCACCTCTTTATTTAGCTTCCATTGTTTTATAACCTTTGTTGATGATTACTCTAGGACTACTTGGATTTACTTATTACAATTCAAAAGAGGTTTTTTTGGCCTTTTAGTTATTTTGCAAATTGGTCGAAACCTAGTTTAACGTTAAGCTCAAGTTGTTTGGATAATGATGGGGAGTATATGATTTATTCCTTTTCCTCTTACCTTTCTCAGCATGGTATCTTTCATCAAACTATTTGTCTTAGTACTCTTGAACAAAATAGAGTAGTTGAGAGAAAAAATCAGTATCTTCTTGAGATTACCCGTGCCTTTCACATGCATGTTTTTCAAGTTTTTTGGGTTGATGCTCTTCAAACATATGCTTACTTGATGAACCAAATTCCTTAATGCATTCTCGAATTTAAACCCTCTTGTGTGTTCCTCTCTTAGGTCCCCACTTCTTCTTCTAATGTTTGGATGCATTGCTATGTTAATGTTCCTAAGTCTGACTGCTCTAAGTTGGACCCCAAGTGTATATTCTTTGGGTATGCTCCGAATCAATAAAAAGAAGCACATAATAAATTTATGTTGAAAGAACTATGGCTTATGTCCATGAGGTGATTCAATTTGTTCTTCAACAAACAAGAAAACAAGAAGATGTACATGATAATCTCTTGATCTCTCACCCAAAACCCCACGTCCCTCTCTAACTCTCTAAAACCCATGAAGAACATTATTCTAAAAAATTTCACTGTTTAATTAGAAATAGAAAAAAAAACATGTAGGATTTATTTCACAACCGATTTCTTTTCCTTCATGTAAAAAGGAAAAAAAAAAAAATTATAATATTAGAGTTCATATTCAATTGTTAGATTATAATTGATCCTACTGCTGTAAATATAAAATATTCCAAGTAACTTGCATATCCGCCCCACAATTTGACCAAGTAAAACAGTACCCAAAGAGGCGTAACTCTGAGGCCATTATTTTTCAATGCTTGTTTGAAATGATCACTTGATAGGGTGGTAGTCTTGCAACTACATTTTTCATTGGAATTTGTTACTCCATTGTGCCCTCGCATCCAAAGAAAGCATACGAATGAGATTTTGAACTATCTATGGTCATTTTAAGATGATACTTCTAACTTCCCTTCCTAGAAATAAGGGTTGTTGGAAAGATGAAGAGGTAGGGCTAGTAAAATTTTGAATTGGGCAAGTAAGACCAAAGCTTGTGTTGGATTTATAATCCAATAATTCAAAATCCGTTAATTCCACAATCTTAAAGTCAAATACTTTTAATTTATTAAAAAATTAAAACCAAGTGACCCAAGACATAGAGGTGCTACTTTATGCGTTTTTTGAAGATAGTCGAGGCTTCCCACAAGATTGTGCAAGGGAGAGTGTCAAGCTACCACCAATATACAACTAAGCTCGGAATCAACTCATTGTCTTTTAATGGGCTTACATGGCCCAACAAAGACGTAGGATACCTCCCCTTGTAACTTATTGCCTTTCAAAGAGTCGGGTGATAAAAAACGTCCAATTTTGAAAAGTCCAAAATTTTCCAAAAATTCGGCATAATGCCCCTTTATAAAGTTGATAAACATATATGAGAACCGAGTCAAGAAGACCACAGTTGCACCATCAAACCTTGTGAAGATTTACTAAAGTAAACACTTCAATACTTTGTTAAGTGGTTTCCAAGCCCAATGAGGCATTACAAGGCCCCTACAAGGGAGATGTAGATCCGTAGGCTTGAAAGAACATGTGTTTTACAACACATATCTAAGGGAGGAAGAGGGAAGGAAATGTTTGAACCCCCATTCGCCACCTTCTTCTTTTTCTTCATTTTCTTTCTTGCTCTTGGTCATCATTTTCTTAGATTTTTGCTATTTCTTATTCTCTACTTGGGAGCCTAAGGATCCCTTTTTATAGTGGAAACTCCACCAACTCTTTACAAGGTATCAACCTTTTATTGATCTACATTCAACCCAGTAATGAGCGAATGAACCTTTACCAGACTCGACATGAACTCTTTCTTGTGTTAAACGTAAGATTGTGACACTTCTGGGCTATCACAAATGATGATAGCCCAACTGACGACGAATGGAATCAATAATTCACATTCGCACACTTTGTCCACTCATTCGTGAGCCTTGGTCTACTTCATATACGGACTGAAATTCACTTATTCTAGCTCAACTCGTGGCAAATGACACTTGGTCCAACACATTCGTACACTTTGGTTCAACCCAACTCGTAGTGAATGATACTTAGTCGATGCACACGTGCAAAATGCAAAGTGCGTCTCAAGCACCCTTGCACCTAAACCCTTATCCGTGTGCATGCGCAAGGTGCTATGCATCTTACTATACCATAGTAGCCAAGAGAGAGTGTCTCAAATACACGAGTGAGAGAGTTAGAACTTATATACTACATATTGTTTTTGATTCTAACAAATGTTGAACTAACAATTGAGAGACAATTTTGAAAACAATTAAATTTGAAAAATTAATTTAAGGAATTGTTAATGGAATTCTTAAATGACATTGTCATGTTAATGGAATGTTTTAAATGGCATTAAATACCTTAGTTTTCAACAGCTTGCACATTGAAATCCCAAAGCAATAAGAGCTTATCAGCAAAATTTTTAGTCTGTATAGAGAAGTAGTTAGAAAAACATGATAAAGATCATGATTTATCAAGAGAAAAAGACAAGATGCGGGCTGAAGGTGTGAGTTAGAGGTCACATCAGAGAACAAGATGGGTTTATGCCTGTATGGACTGTGCTTTCTTGTAATTAGCAACGTTTTTCCTTAATATATGGAGTCCGCACATTATTTTGTAAAATTTTTTGTTTTAAAAAATGAATTTTGTCCAAGAAAAATAGCTACTTAATATTTAATTTTTATGGGCTTACCATATTGCTCTGCCATTGAATATAATCAAAGTTACTCTGGTTTTCTCATCTCTTCTTGCTCTGCTCAAATGTTGCATGTTCTGTCAATCCAAAGTACATTAAACACCGGTCTTGCTAATTAAACAATGCTGTAATGGAGACTCAAAAGTATCCGGGAAATTAAAAAACTAGAAAACAAGCCAAAGCCATGAGAAGATGAAACTGATCCATCTGAAAGCTATCACCTATTTACAAATATAATTACAGGGCTTGGAGTCCATTATAGCTCAGTGTTGGGGTTGTCTCCAGCAAGGATGAGAGATATCTCCAATCCTCGACTGAATGCCTGGTTGAACATGAATCGAGTCTGAAATGTCGATACAAATGGAAACCACGAGAAGAGTGCAATGGGGATGAAAATGAGCATGCCCATCCCCGCATCATAAAGACGGGCGATTGAACGGATTGATTTCCACAACCCCAGCTTCTTCATATAAGGCTTCCAAGCTGCAGCAATCTGAAATCGTATAGATAATGTTAGAAATGAGAAATTGAGAGAGATAGCAGAAATGTTCAGAATAAAAGTACCACGTATAAAAAAAAATGATTTCCCATAACCCTTCTCTTACAATCCCTAAGCCCTGAAAAAAAATGACCTCACCATAATTATGTCAACCTGAATCCTTGGGCAGATTCATCCTCACACCAGAATGGGCATTGAGCTGGATGTTATTAAGAAGTTCTGATAAAAATTTAGTCGTTAACCTGTCTAGATGAATCTCATAGGTTTTCTAACTTTACTCTACAAAACCACCAGCTTTTAGGGGTGGCAACGAGCCGAGCTGAGCCGAGCTTTGACCAGCGCAGCTCAGGCTCATCACCTTAGTATCAGGCTAAGGCTCAGGCTCAGACTCGTCATGAGCATACGGCCTGGGCTCAGCTCACCAATCTTCAACCTTTGGTGAGTGAGCAATGTGTGTATGGGGTTATAAGAGTTAAAATAAAATTCAAACCAAAAACACATCATTAGCTTGCCTGTAAGTGTAGGTGTACTTGCTTACATGGTCTATCATTTCTTAAGCTTTCTTAGTACTTAGAGGTCAGTCAACATTTTTATATTGCCAAATAGAAAACAGGTCAACCTCACTCGGTGTTATAAGCTACCTTACTACATAGGGCTGTATAAGTTCCTAAGATGGAATGCCTATTGCTTCCACATGTAGAGTCATCTCTGAAGCTCTTCAATACATGTAGTCATCTTTGAAGCTCCTGAATCAGGTCATTGATCACACATTTTCCCTTCAAGTAAGCTCTTGGGATAACACATGTTTGTGTGCAGGCCAGACCACACATTTGTCCCCGAAGAATTTTAGCACACCAGGCTATTGAGTTGACTCTGGATACTTTTTAAGACCAAAGAGGATGCTGGGCCAATCCTACTGATTAATGTTCATCATTGTAAAGTCACATTGTCAGCATTTTTCTAAAAACTCGTACAAGAAACAAAACCACGGTGTTTTCAACAGAATTTTCTCGTCTTATTCTTTTGTTGGATACACTTGTATCCTATGTTACCTTGTTTCTCCATATACTAAGTAGCATATAGAATTAGATCCTTTGCCTACTCAATACTGATGAGGACATTGAGTCCAGATTGAGTTCTAGGTTTACCAGAGGAGGTGCAGGGGAGATGTGTTCATGCTTTGGTTCCATTAGGATTCTTTTACTTATTTTATGTCTCTTGTTGTAGGGGGATACATGTTAGAGAGGGTAGTATTGCCTTTAGTAGGTGTTTAGGGGTATTTTTGTTATTATTCGTAATTTGGGGTTATTTTGGGGTTTTGAGTCATGAGACAGGGGTTATTTGTGTCCACTTTCTGATTACTTGTAGTTGCCCTGGTTGTGGGACTCTATTTATAGAGCCCATGACCAGCCAAGAGAATTATGCAATAAAATCCAGTTTTTGAATTAACAACTATGGCTCTTCTTCTTCATTGTGCATTTATGCTTGTAGCATGAAGACCCAAAACCTTGGAATGGGACTAGGTCCACCGTCCACACCTAGTTTAACGCCGGTGGTGGATGTCACTCCCTCCCCTTGGGTTAAAGGTATCTATCATTTTTCTTTTTTTTCACGTTTCTTATATTTTATAGTTCTTCTCTGTTGCTTAAACTATTAACTCGTTGAAGATTAATCACCAATTAACAGAGATGGAGTTTTAGATTGATCTGAAGCTTCTCACAAGAGTAACCACAATGGATGATTTGTTGGCGGTGATAGATAGCAGTTAACATCACTTTGCATTGAGTTCCAGAGAGATAACTCCATCCCAGGTGTTAAAACAGGGTTTTAATCAATTTTGGGAGATTGTATACCATACCTGATAGGTAAGTGCTTGTTCTGTTTTGAAGCTTCTAGAATTGTTCCCACACCTAGATGATCCAAGAGGAGGAGGCCTACCAAAAACTTCATTCAAATCCAAGTTGTACCCATTTGAATTCAAAGGAGGCGCGAATAGGGTATGCTGGCCAGATTTCACGAAAGTTGATACCAACTTCACACAGATAGTGCTTTGATCGATTAGGGCTTTTCAGAGCATAGTAACCTCCTAGATGATCCAACCTATAGCAGTCTACCTCAGAAAATCATCGTCAAAATCAGCTCCCATCTGGATGACTTAGACCCAGGTGTTAAAACAGCTTGAGAAGTGATTTCACGAGAACACACCCATCTCTCTCATATTTTGAGCTTTGCACGTGATACCTTCCCAAAGTAATCTTCACACTTGGGCGACCCTAGTGGGTAGGCCTCACTTTTGGAAAGTTTGAAAATTTGAAAATACCTAAGCTAGGCAGCCGGTATTGTTGCAACAGGAAGAAAATTTTGGGAAATCTTTGAAAATTCAATTCGAAGCCTCTTTAATCGTGGATCTCACTTGCAATCATCCCTAAAACCATCTCAGAGGTCTTCTACATCAGATTCAGGTACTGGTCATTCAACTTTTGCTCTCTTTTCGAATACCCAAATTTTAGGGACTTTTGGCATGTGTGGCATCTAGCTTGGATTTGAGTTTACAATTTCATGGCCTAAGTCAACAAGGGCGTTCTAATGCATTGTAGATTCTTATCCAAGACTTGTATCATTTGATGATGCCATGTGAATCGTTAGAAACATGTAAAGAGTATGACTAACCCAATAATGAAAGTTTCGTAAGGGGACTAGAGTAGGCTACCATGAGACAAAAGATCTTCTTTCTAAAGAGATTCGATTCGGAACTATTATACGTCCAAAGTCACAACAACAACAACAACAACAAACAGCCTTATCCCAACTATTTGGGGTCGGCTACACGAATCCTATTCTGCCATTC
>JAOXJP010099445.1:0-14438 GCA_025762735.1 Platanus orientalis | reverse complement strand
TATAAAATGTAAAATATAGTTATTTTTATTTATATTTTTATAACAAATGAAAATATTTTATAATTTATTTTATATATATATATATATATATATATATATGGATTTGAAAAGGAATGCTTATGAAAATTAATTATGGCTGGGAAAAAAAGAAGACCTTGTTTAATAGAAGTCTTAATTAAGGTGTTTTTTCCTTTGTTAAGTAGGAGGCATGTGCTTACAAAAAAAATATGAAAGAGACATTTGGGGAGAGAATATTTTAACATAAAGAAAAATTAAATCAAAGAAAAAAAACAGGTAGACAACATAATGAGAATATTTTAAGTTATCAAATTTAACAAAAAAATATAATCAATAATTTAACATGGAATGATTTGGTTGTTTCTTAATTAACCAATTTTAATAGGAAACTAACTAATCAAAAGAGATTTTAGCGGTAGAGAGGGAGAATTTAGAGAGATTTTAATAAAAGAGATTTTAAGAAAGTGGGAGAGTTGGATAAGAGAGGAACATTAATTTTAGGAGAGATTTATAAATTAGTGAGATTTGAGGAGAGAGAGACAATAGGATATATCAAAGGGTATTTTAGGAAAATTTAAGTACCAAAAAATTGGTAAGAATGTCCACGTGGATGAGAGAGAAAAGGGGCATGAGGCTAATGTTTATATATATATATATATATATATTATATTTGTGTGGTAAGATAATTCATTCAAAACCCATCAAGAGAAGGCACCTGAAGACTCACCAAGAAGGAGCCAGCGAGTGCACCCAAGCATCAAGTTACAGTCACCAATACATGATTGCGCCAGGACATGAGCCTAGCTATTACAGGAACGAGAGATATGACAAATTCTTACCTCATACCAACTACATATAATTTTTTTACAATCCATGTAAATATGCCTTACCCGCCACGAACACAAAATGAAATCTGCATTGATAGTGTCCACTGCCTACGATGAATTTGATAGAACAAGTATCTTATCCACATTCAGCTGCACAGCTAGTTGAAGCCCGCACAAAATTGCCATCATTTCTGCTTCAAAAGGGGGCATCCAGAAATCCTTCTTTCTAGCAGTGCCCACCCAACTTCCATTGGAGTCATGGGCTACAATACTAACAACAGCAACCGACTTGTCCAAAGAGACGCAACATCCACATTAATTTTGGTCCAGCCTGCCTGCATTAGAGATCCAACAAAACACCCATTCGGGTCAAAAAAGGCTGAGGGGCTTTTTCATTTTCATTGAAGCAATGGTCCAAGTCCCTTCATAGAGCACTAAAAGAGAACCATATCCGAGTCAAGTTAGGCTGCATTCCATGAAACACTAGTTGATTCCTATGAATCCAAGTACACCGACAAATAAGAGCAATTTTTTGCAGCATTGAATTCCTAACAGATTTTGAATCCCATTTAAAACGAATCCAAAAGGCCAGCCAGTCCATGAAAGAGTTAGAAATGGAGTAAGCACATATTCTTTCCTTCAACCCGTGTTTCCATACTTCATTGGCCACTGGGCATTTCATAAGACAATGAAGCACATCCTCAGCTTGACCAGTACACATTGGGCATAATGAATGGGTGTTACCTAATCATTTCCTTATTGCCTCCCCCACTATGATTGACTCATGACAAGATTTCCATATAAAGCATTGGATCTTTCGAGGACCCTACAATTTCCATATTGCTTTCCAAATTGACCCTTGCATAAGATTATAGGATGGGTGGGAGGGAGATGCTAGCATATTGTAAGTTGATTTTATTGAAAAGTAGCTCTTTTGATCATTTACCCATACAATGTGGTCCTTGAGGCTATGATGTTTTAGAGGAACTCTAAGAATGGCTTCCTTGTCTTGTTGGATAAGATGGTTAGCAATAGGAGTGATGTCACATGTCATAGTTTTTGTTTCAATATTGTCATGGACCGTAGATATAGGGCAAAGTGTCGGAGATTGTAATTTTTCTGAGGGCAAGGAGCTGATCCATGCGTCATTCCAAATATTAATCTCTCTTCCATTCCCTACCACCCATAGACTTCCTTTGAGAAGTACTTCCCTACCTTTAAGCTAGCTTTTCCACCCCCAAGACCTCAATGTGGCTATATTTGGTTTTTGTAGAAAGTGATGATGAGGAAAATATATTGATTTCATAAGTTTGGCCCATAATGTGTTAGGTTGGGAAATCAACCGCCAGCATTGTTTTTCCAATAGAGCCACATTTGTCAAGTGTAGGTCTCGAAAGCCTATACCACCATATTTCTTTGAGCTTCTAAGGGTTTGCCATTTTATCTAGTGCATTTCCTCTCTTGATTTTTTTGTCCCCACCAAAATGCATGTTGTTGTCTATCAATTTACTGACATATTTTCTTCGAAATGAGAAAGCACGACATAACGTACGTTGGAAGGGCTAAAATTACAATTTTTAGTAATATTTTCTTTCAAAGTTGAGAGGAGATTAGCTTTCCATTGGATAATTTTGCCCCTTGCTCATGATTCTATAAAGGAGAAATGATTTTTTTCTTGCTACAAAGGATGGGAGACCAAGGTAGTGGGAGGGAAAGACTACAACTCTTAGGCCCAGGATCCTTGCTAACTCCTGATTCAGATGAGGTGGGGAGTTGTAACATAATAGGATTTTTGATTTTGATTGGTTCGCAAACTGCCCCGATGCTTGTTGAAAGTTTTCCAAAATATGTTTTATGGTTCTCACATTTTTCGGAGAAGCTCTAGTGAATATGTAGCAATCATCCACAAAGAACAGATGGGATAGAAATGGACTTCTCCTCCTTATTTGTATACCCTGTATTGATTTGGATGACTCTGCCTTATTTAAGTTTGTTGATATACCTTCAGTGCATAGGAGGAACAAATAAGGGGATAGGGGATCCCCTTGTCTCAATCTTGTTATGGCTCCAAACTTAGTGTCATGAAAACCATTTAACAGGATTTGGAAGGTGGGAATGGAAATGCATTTCAAACTCCTTACTAGATAATTTATTTTGTATACACATGTCACACACATACACTAGTGGTAGGGTAACTCACTTGCACAAACATGACACAATTTTCAAATTAAACACACTCTTTCACACACCTTACATAAAAACATAGACCCTTAATTTGAATCGGTTTAAGTAGGTAACTATACATGCGGGTGGACGGGGGTGCCTAACACCTTCCCCGGTCCATAATCAAACCACTTACCCAGAAGCCTCTGAGTCGACCAGTTTGAAGTGGAGTCTGATATTTAAAATGAATTTTAAAATAAAAAATGTATTATTCTTCTAAAATAGATGTCCAGTCACATCTTTAAAAAGGCTGATGACGACTCATTATTGTGGGTCAATTGTTGTTATTTTTTGTTGAACCCCATTTTTTGTATTATTGAAAATATGAATGGTCATTCGACTCTGTCATACGCCTTGCTTAAGTCCATTTATATGGTCATAAGTTTGGCCTTAGTTTTATGTGTTTGCATATGATGAAGCAATTCATGGGCAATTAGGATGTTATCTGAGATGGCTTGGCCCGCTACAATGCAGATTGGTAAGACAAGATTAGATCTAGTAGGACCTATTTTAGATGATTAGCCAAAACTTTTGATACACTTTTATATATAACATTACACAAGCTAATTGGCCTAGTTTGGGTGCTCCAATTAATCCTTGGAATCAAGGCAATAAAAGTGTGGTTGATATCTGTAAGCATTTCCTTCTGGTCAAGGATGGCCATCACTTGCTTGGTGACTTCATCTCCCATGATGTCCCAATATTTTTGGTAACCCAGCTTGAATGCCATCCAACCCTGGGGCTTTGAGTGGTCTCGTTGCAAATACAACATCTTTAACTTCCTCTACTGAGAACTCCCTGTCCAGCCGCTCCTTTGCCTCCTCCAACAGCTTTTTCTATATGGTTGTCATTATTTTCATGATATCATTAGGCCTAGGGTCGGAAGATTTGAATAATACAATAAAATGAAAAGAGAATACTTTGTCGATTTCCTCCTCCTCAATCACCTAATCACCTCCCTGATTCCTAATACTAGTGATTCGGTTTTTCTCTCTCTGAATCAGGTATGTTAGATGAATAAACTAAGTGCTGTAGTCCTCATACTTCAGCAATTGTATTATGGATTTTTTAGCCCAGATAGTGTCCTCATCATTTAACAGCTGGTCTAAGGCTAAGGACACTCTTTTCGATTCCCTATATATCCAATCCGAATCTTTCTATCCTTATATAGTTGCCAATTGGTGATGAAGGGATTCAATATTCCTCTAAACCCTATCCAGGGAGTCTCTATTCCATTTCTGAAGGCGCGGTTTAAGCGTTGATAATTTATCCTGGATCATAAGACCTGTCGAACACTCATCCTTATGCTATATATCCTGGATGATTTTTTGACACTCAGTATGATTCGTCCATAACCATTAAAAATGGAAGGGACGATATTTGCCTTTGCCCTAATTTGGAGAGGTGTGAAGGATAATTGGTAAGTGGCCTGAGCCATATGCCAAAATGTTTTCAATGTATGCGTTAGGGTAAAAAATTCTCCAAAGGGCATTTGTTATGGCTCTATCAAGCCGCTCTTTTATACTAAGCCAACCCCTTCGTCTATTTTTCGGAGTGAAATACAAACCTCTAGCTCCAAGATTCGCTAGATGGACCTCATTCAGGTTCCATCTTCCCAATTCCAGTTAGAGCTTCTTGGTGGATGCCCTCCTAATTTATCTGATGGATCCCAAAGACAATTCCAATCACTTATGCATAGTAAAGGGCCTTGGATATTTCTCATGTCCCTTAGCCATTGCTCCCAATCCAATCTCCATAGTGGGAGAGATGGTTCACCATAAACAAAAGGGCAACTCTAATATTGATTAGTGTTATCATCTCATATTCTTATAGTGATTCCTCACAGAGTAGCAACTAGCACCTCTAAATTGACAATAGAGCGCCAAAATAGGGCCAGACCTCTAGCTAACCCCTGGGAATCAACTTCCAAACTATTCCAATCCCTCCCTAGGAAGATTTTATTCATGGTCCATTAAAGGGTCCCTTTGTTTCAGTTAAAAAGATAAGTTATAGGTTTCTAGATCCCACAAGCCCTTTTAGGAGGCAGACTGTCGAGGGATTCTCGCACCCTTAACAGTTCCATGCCATTATCTTCATTTGTATTTGTGCAATTATTCCCAGACAACCACTCTTCCTGAATTCATATCTTAGACTTGAGGGGATTTATTTATGGTCTCTTGTAATTCTGATGAGGCAGCTACTCATTCAGGTGTATGGAGAGTCAGTGAGGGGTTACTGCATAGCTCTCTTTGGACTTCTTGTCATACCTAGATGCTAACTACCCAATCGACTTTCGAGGACTTTTTTTTCTCATTCTAACTGTTTTTAGTTTCGCATATTGAGTGACTCATCATACATAATAGATGCCAATACTAGTTTGAGAGGTAAGGTCAGACACATGTGGAGTACAATGAGAATTATTGACATCAGGTACTTGGGCCGATGCATGGGTAACTTGGTTGCGCTTTGGCTAAGGAAGCTTTGATTCATCCCTCTATCCTAGGTTTCTCTTTTTAAGATTAGTAATCTCCGTTCCAGTCAACTCTAGCGGCCATTCCCTATCTTTAAGAGTCAACAGCCTTGCTTAACTCTTATGATTCCTTCTTGCTGATACCACCACTTCCTTTGTTTCACTCTGTTGGATGCTATTCCTCTGGCATTCCCATTGGAATGATGAGGACTGGGTTTCACTATGCGTAGCCATATTGATGCTAGTAATCGGATTCTAACTTTGGGTGTCCAAAGTTGATGGTATGGTCTCCCCAGCCCCTCCCATTATTAATTGAACATTGGTTGAAGGCGAGATATGCAATTTAGTTTGGGTATGAGCGTGGACTTTGGCATGAAATCTATGTAACAATTGGAAGTTGGTTAAGCCTAAAGTGTCGCTGGTTTGACTTAAGAAATTCTCATTTTGGTTTTCTAGTTCACTTAGAGGGGTTTGTTATGTTTTGAAAGAAAATGTAAGAGAATAATATTTTATGTAATAAGGCCACCCTGCCCATTAAGGGGATTGATTAATGTAAATCACCTCACCTAGTATATGGTGTAAACTTTTTATATGAATCCCTCACTAATACGGGTTAGATAATAGTCTCCTCTCACCGGAGTGTAGGTGTGAACTATTCTAGCCCTTCTCGTCAGGGATTAAATGGTGTGAATTATTATATATAATGGCTTTAATATCAAATTTCTATGTTTTGTTATGTTTCAGCTCAATACGTTTTGATCTATTTTGTTCTAATTAACTATAAGTATTTGATTTGGTTTGTTAAATATTATCAGTTTTGTATCTAATATTCTAGTTTTATAACATGATATTTACTATAATATTAGTTTTGTTCAAAGAATGAATTAGAACTATATCGTTCTGTATATTGTTTAAAATACTTGAAAATATATGTTTTGTATTTTTTTATTCGTTCTTGTCTTGACACATCTTCTTATATAGCTTATGTGTTTTCTTACTAAGTTTGTCAAACTTACCCCAAATTGATAACATTATAGATGATAAGGAGATAGTAGAGTAGTGATTCCAGATAGAGAGAATGGAGACATTAGATTAGACATTCATTTATTTATGTTGATATTTTATTTCAATGGAGACATCATGTTATTTCAGTTTAAGTTTAGTTTATTTCAGTTTAAATTGATAGGATGTAATATAGTAGTGGATTTTAGTTATATGGATTTGTTATTTGCTTATTAGTTAGTTTATGATGAATGTTAGATAATGAATTATAGATATTGGCTTATGGATAATGGATGATGGTTATAGATTATGGATTTTTGTTTAACATGTCAGACTACATGGTGAATGGAATAGTTATGTTAGATGTTTTATTCCGTTGCATATATATGTAAATGTAAATGCGAAAATTTTATAAGTATTTAATGGTATTATTTTAAGAATAAGTGGATTAATGTCATGTTCCGAAATTCATTGCCCTACAGGTATAGGTTTCGGGGTGCAACACCTTTGAAGTTCTTTCTTGGTCTTGGGAGGTTCGGCCTCCTAAATGGATTTTACTTCATTCTGGTCTATTCAATTCCTTGTTGGTGAACTATGAATCCTAGAAAATTTCCGGCGGAAACTCCAAAACCACACTTTAATGGATTCATTTTTACCTTGTGGGCTCTCATCCTTTCGAATGACACCCTAAGGTCTGCCAAGTGTTTTTCCTCACTTTTAGACTTTATCATCACATCATCTACATATATTTTCATATGTCTACTAATCATGTCATGAAAGATGACATTCATGGCCCTTTGATATGTTGCCCAAGCATTTTTTAGCCCAAAAGGCATTACCACCCAAACATATGTTCCTAAGGCCCCCTGAACACCTAAAGGCCATCTTATGGACGTCCTCTTAGACAAAAAAATATTTGATTATAGCCTTAGTGCCCATCCATAAAGGAAAGTTTCTTATGCCTAGAAGTCACATCAACCAATAGGTCAGCTGTTGGCATTGGATACTCGTCTTTCGGTGTGGCCGTATTTAAATTACAAAAATCTATACACACCCTAAGTTTGCCTTTTTTTTTCATAATTGGAACTATATTAGAAAGCCATTCTATGTACTTGATTGGCCGAATATAGTGGGCCTGAATGAGCCGTTCGATTTCTTCCTTGATTAGATCAGTCATTTCTTATGACATTCTTCTTACTGGTTGTTTGAACAGTCGGATACCATCTTTGACTGGTAATCTATGTTCTACTAGCTCCCTATCAAAACCAGGCATTTCATCGTAGTTCTAAGCAAAAAGGTTTGTAAATTCGGTCATCAACTTGATGTCCTTTGTCTTATATGTTTCTTCTAGTAGTCCGCTAATGTATACTGGTTGATGATCCCCATCTGACCCCAAATCAATTTTTTATAAGGGGTCTTTTATATTGGACATCACATCATCCATTTTGACTGGAGCCAGTGATAGTTTGTCAAGTCAGACCTCAAGCCCGTGTTGTTGTATTTGTTCATCCTCTAAAACGCACTCGGTCATGCCAATTGAGTTTTCTTCATCCTCTTTTCTGAATAAACCTATCTCGGCCATGTAAGCCCATATCCTGGTTACGACCTATTCTATAGTTGTTTTCCGTTCTACCTCCCGCTCACTGATCATTCTAAAACTTCTTTAAACATCCCTTGGAATGGCTCTTAGTCAATCGTTTCCTAGCTTGGAGGGTGTAACGTCTTTCGTCTCAACTTGAATTGGCTCAAATCTACCATCATAGAACATGGCTTCAATGGCATTAATTTTTGCAGTGAACGGATTCCTATCAGCCTACACCCTTCTATGCTTTCACCATTCCAAACCATCAAACACTGGTGTAAGGAATATGGTACACACCAATTGTTATGAATCAAGTCCCTTCCCAACAATGCATTGTAATTCAACTTGGATTCTATTATAAAAAAGGCAGTTATAGTGGTCTTTTCTCAATTGTTAAATCCATGATAAGATTCCTTTGGAGGCCTTAACATCCCCAGCAAAACTGTTCCTGATATCTTAGTGGGGGTAAGATCTTGATCGGTCTTTCCCAATACTTTCAGCATGCTATAAGGGAGTATATTTAAAGTCGCTCCATTGTCCACCAATACCCTTTTGACCAGACAACCATTGATATGAATTGGTATATACAAATGTCATAGATGTTAGGTCATCTTAATTATTGGTTTCTCAATGATAACCCTTTTCGGCCTCATTCCCTCGGTTGAGAAGGTTATTATGGGCAACTCCTCGTTATTTCCTATTTCCCAAACTTCATTGATGGTAAAGATTTCCCCCCAGGCATCTCTTATATCCCTTTCCATCCGCTGAAATTGGCCAAGTTAACCTTGGAATACTCTAAGTCAGGTATAAATCATATTATAGTCTAGAGTAATCATAGGCAAATCACCAAATTAAAGGACTTGGAATAGTTCAAAATCCATGTCTTCTTCTTCATCGGTTGAAGTTTCGAGCTGTTCTTTCATTTCGATTAGTATGTCTTCTACTATGATTTTGGCCTTTTCAAGTACATTAGCCATATTAACCATTTGGATTTAAGGCCAATTGACCTTATCTTCAACACTTTGACCTTAGACCCATACACTCAAATCTTTCTTTTCATCTTGTTGAATTGAAATTTTCCTTGTTAACGCATTTTACCTCTACAAACTTCTTTTTTGCATTTTTGTAAGAGACAATAGAAATTTCAGGTGTTGAACCCTTGCAAAATGGCAGACGGGCCTCCTAGGTGGTATAACCATCTTGGACTTATGATTATTCCCATACATTATGAAAAAAATTGTTTCCCCTAAGGGAAACAGATCGTGATAAAACTCTAAGGACAGAAAGTATAATAAGGATAAAGGTTTCTATTCAGTCTTGGGTTAAAAGGTCAGCCATTGTCTCCAAAGGTATTACTTATCTAGGTTGTTTGGCCGTAGTCAGTGTCTGTATTGAAGCTTAGGTGAAAATTCACATTTCTAGGATCAAAATTGGCCTAACATCTCTCACAAAGTGTTGGATGTTTGGCCTGAAAACTAGCATCTTCCTCAACCTTTTTCCTCATTTCTTTGTCCGATGGTGCTCTTTTGGCTGAAGTCTAGCCCAAGTCTTCTTTGATCCTAGGGATCCCATTGACAAGTCCTTGTTTCCAAAGTTCCACCAACACCACATTGGTTGGAACTACAGGGAATGGATTATTAATCCTCATCTTTTCTTTCCCTTTTTCTAGGAATTTTAAGAGACCTTTGTCAATATTTTCATGTACCACCTTTCTAAAAACCACACAATTGGCAGTAGAATGAGTCATTGACCCATGCCATTTGCAGAACTCTCCTCGCTTCAAGTCCTTAGCACTAGAGATCTTGTGTCCCTCTGTTAGCCAAATGAATTTCGCAGCAAGGAGGTGGTTAAAGATATCATTGAACTTTTTAATGTTGAATGAGTAAGCCTTTAAATTATCGAAGGTTACCTTCTTTGCACCCATGGTCGAATTCTAGTTTGGCTCCATTTTCTTTAATGCAGAACAGGTAATCAGCATGGCAGAGATTACCTCATCCACGTCTAACTTGTAATAAGGATCTTGAGAGTGAGTTCCTAACGAAGCGTCCTACCTCTGTGATTCTTCCTTCAGCAATTGTTCGTATTTGGAAGCTCTAGACGATGGTTCGAACATATCTTCGAACTTATTTCTCAATTGTATATCTAGGCCGTTTTGAGTCAACTTTACAAATTCTGGCTCTGGTAAAGCAACTGAGCAATGGTTTCGGGTTCTTTTGAACCGTGTTATGTATCTTTTGGCCGATTCTCCCTATTATTGGTACAATCTCAAAAAATCAGCCATAGAAACCTCTAGTTAAAATCTAAAGAATTAGGTATGGAATTTTTCCTCTATGTCCTACCATGTATCAATAGTGTTAGGAGGTATACCATGTGAAGGTGACTTTGATCAAAAAATAAAATCTAAGTTTCAAGTATCCATTACCAGAAACTTCTCCACATTGCATTGTAAAGTGACTGATGTGTTCTACAATTAATTGTTCCATTTCCCTAGAGAATAAGGTAAATTTTGTATCCCCTTGACAATTTGAAATGTCTATTAATCCAGCTAGGATATGGCTTCTTATACAAAGGCCAATGTATCCTCTTAGTGGTGTTGACGGCTTCTTGAACTAATTCTATTAATTTGGCTTTATCTATAAGGATCTAGTCTTGCATGGTGAAATTCCTATAAAAAAATCCTAGAGGGGGTGAATAGGATATTAAAAATTAGTTTACCTCTTTTTAATCATGCTGGGATTTATTTTAGATTAATTTTAATATTTTTAACTTAGCCTAAGTGTGTGTGTGTGTGTGTGTTACAAGGTGTCTACTTAGGTACTTTATCAAGAAAGTAATGTGCAAGAGCAATAATGTACATAAAAGCAAAGAGACAAGCAAACACACACCCAATCCACAACAAGAGATTTATAGTGGTTCGGTATGATGTCTTACATCCACTCTTCTAACACTCACTACCGAGCTTAGGTATATTTCATTTAAATTTACTAATACAATCTAGGTAAAAAAAAATACAAAACCTACACTGAGCAACAACACTCGATGTCTTCAACAAGTGTGAACTACTTCCGGTATCTCCAACAAAAGCAAAGTAAGTCAATAGTAAAAATGAATGCAAAGGAAAGAAAATATTACAAATTGGTTAATGTTGTTATTTGCACAAAGTGAGGTGCTCCTTGTAAAGCTAATATGCCTTAGTTATCCACAATCTTCAAGTTCTTAGATCTAGTGCTCCTTAAGCTCAACCAAGTGTGAGGTTTCTCTTAGAAAGAGCTCACCACAAGTTATCCTCAATAGTAGAAGCTTAACATTCAAGAGGAGAGAAGGAGATAATGATTCTTGGTGGAGATGTTAGCTACTCAAGCTAAAAATAGTAAGAGAATGAAAATTTTCTCAAGGAATTAAGCTGTCAATTTGTTAAACTTTCTAACACTCTCTAGCTTGCTTGAAGTATTCTCCATAAATAGAAAAGTTCTATTTTATAAGGGTGAAAAGCACCCACAACCATTAGATTAGAATCTTTTAAAACGGTCAACTCTTTAGAGCCTTAGATTTCAAAAATGGGGTTCAAATTTTGAAACATTTCACATGGGGGGAATAAAAAATTAAGTTTGACAAAAATGCCCCCGTGATCGATCACGGATCTCCTGATTGATCACGAATCTGGCTAAACCTAATTTAGCTCATGATCAATCACGAGATCCGTGACAAGTCATGGAGTCAGGTACCCAAGTTGTGATCTTTCTCATGATCGATCACGGCAAAAGGGGCGAGGGCTTCAGGTCTCTCAGACTGAGACCATATCAAGAGTCGTGATCAATCATGTGATCTGTGATCCATTAGGCCTTGATTCTCTGCACTTTTTTTGAACTGTGCAAGAGGTCTGTTTGGCTCACCTTTCTTGAGTTTTTTAGGGGGGTTTTATCACCACAGTAAGGTCCACTTTTGGGTTTATAAATGATATGTAATGCATGCTTTATACCTTAAGTGGAATGAGCAATTTCGAGGTTGCGTCCGGTCTCTTTTCAAGCCTTTGGTCTACCATGTCTTCTAATCTCGATCATGCGAGTTTATAAGACACTTACAAGACACTAAGACCACACTTCTAGTTTTGTTCATGAGATTGACATTACATACATTAACACATGGGTCACTGGTAGACCAGGGGAGGTTATGGAGCAAACTCTAGTTCCCTTGGTTTATGGTTAAATTGCCCTTTGGGCATTTGGTCATTAAATAAAGGATTAACAAAAGTTCGGCCATTACAGCCATTGTTTTTGTTATAATTGAAACTATTAGATACACTGAGTCCATTCCATGTTGGCCCTTGGATGTGTTGGTCTGCATTTTGGGTCGTTAGTGGGGGTGGTACATAGGATGAGACATTACCTTAGCTTTCTATCACTTCGCGTAGTGATTGAATGCCATGTTGAAGTCCTTGCATACTATCCTTTAATTCGTGCAACAGACTTTCCTTGAACCCATGAGTTGCTTCTACCAAGGGATCCACGGCCACATTCTGGGAGGTCTAGCCTTCCTCATACTGAGAATGCTAATTCTCCAACAAAAGCCTTTGTGGAGGTGTTGGTCCAACCTTGGAAGGTCTAGGGGCTTAGTTGTTTATTCTTGTTGGTGGTGCCATGGGTTCCACCGAGCATACTAAAAACATATTTTAGACAGAAAATGGTGTGCAAGCATGCCACTGTCATGTGGGCGTGAGGTCCGGTCTTTCCTATGATCCCAAGCACTAGAGAAAACAACAGGCAAACTAAAAGTGGGTTCTTCAGTCGTCTGTTAAGCCACCAAATGAACTCTTTTTGCCTTATCAGAATAAGGACTTTACGACATATTACACTAAGAAACAACAAGAATTGACTACAATAAACTCAAATAAGCTGAAATACATTAATTAAAATGATAATTTGTAGTTTTGGCTGAATTAAACTGGAAATACATCATCCTCTCAAAGCATATGGAAGATTTGTGAATCAAAATTAAAAACAACTGTAAATGCTGACCCTTGAAAGTGTACTAAGAACTTTCATCACCTAGCTTCTCATAAAGAGATCACTAAAGGTGAACAACAAGTAATGGTATGATCAAAATGATCATGTGCAAGCTAATGACTAAGAAATAACTAAAAAGATAGACAGTGTTTGGTTTGATGATCGAGAGATGATCATTTCCGTCCTTGCACCCTGTATTTATAGACGTTAGTGCCTTCGGTCTTGGCCACTTCCTCCACCTTTGCAACTCTCTGGCCAGTAATGGCTGATCATGGCAGTTTGACTGATCATGACAATTCGTGGCCAAACCTATTTCTCATTTCCTATTGCTAAAAGGGAATCTAGGTCATTTGCTCGCTCCATTTCGAACGAACCTATAATCATGACTTGACAAGTTTGGTTATGCGTCAATGCCTCTTCTTGGATTCTCTCAATAGTTAGAGTTTTTCCATGGATTATGGAGCCTAACAGCTCATCTTTATCCACTCACCTTTCCCCCCTTTCTTTTAGGAGTCAAACGTTGACTGAGCTTCTCCATGTCAGCGCTACTTCGCAAACACCATCATCTCTAACTCTCAGTGGCCCACAAGGGGGCAAACACCATCGCTCTCTAACTCTCAGTGGTTCACAAGTGACATCTCCAAAAGTGAATTGATTCCCCCCTTTTGCCTCGGCCCTCGAGCGTTGCAGAGGGGGGCATCGCAGATGATATTAGGCCCTTGTAAAGGGGCCTTTCCTTCGTTGGGTACAAATGAATTGGATTAGAAAGTGGGTTGTTTACTTCTGGTAACCCAAACTGAGTCCAAAGCCCATTTTAATTACATGGGTCGAGTTTGGACCAAGTTCAACTATATGTATAGTATTTGGGGCTGGGCTCAAGTTGAGTTCAACCTGAGCCAGTCCGGCCTGATTGATTAGGGAGCTCAGCCTGATATCCTCTGCGACACCCCCCTCTATGACGCACGAGGGCCAAGGTAGAGGGGGGAATCAATTCACTTTTGGAGTTGTCACTTCACCCCCAAAAAGTGAATTGATTCTCCCCCTCTGTCTTGACCCTTGAGCGTCGCAGAGGGGGGCGGTGCAGAGGATATTGCCCATAGCTCATGTGATAGAATTCAACCAAATAGCCTCTTGCAACGTGGCCAAACAATGCCCCTCATAAGCTATACTTTTTGTGAGATTCGCACATTCTATTTCCAACCAAGCGGAGACAGTGAGAATCTTTTATAAGTAGGGGTGGGCATGGACAGGGCTTGGGCCGGGCCATGGTAGGCCTAGGCTCGGCCTTCAAATTATAGACCAGGCTCGGGCCG
>JAOXJP010099434.1:0-14438 GCA_025762735.1 Platanus orientalis | reverse complement strand
AAGGAATATTGTGAAGTGGAAGGACATATTTGTGAAATATCTGTAAGGAAGGGCCTCATTGTTATTTTCTTATCTTTAGGAGTTCAGTTGCAATATGTAACGAGAATTATTGTAATTAGTGGTGTGCCAGTTTGTAATTAACAAAAGATAGAGTGTCCTTAATCAAATTTGACTCAATTAAGGATGACGGGCCCCACAGCCTAAGGATAAGAATCCCAAAAGGATCCCACACCCCTTAGAGTTACTTTGGTTACTCAAATACTTAATATATAGAGGTACCCACGTTCAGATAGGGTCCTATAACTTTTCTGGAAGTGGGAGAAGCGCAGAGAATTTTAGAGCAGGTGTGGATACTTTGGAGACCGAGTTGGATCATTGTCTTGTGTTCGGTTTAGCCTTTGAGGTATTCTTCTTAATCTTTCTTGATTAAATCCTACGATTTTCATATGGTGATCACGGGAGAAATAATGTTTATGATATGTATTTTTTATGAAAATTAATTAAAAATTAAAGTTTTTCAAAGAATCGAAACAACAATAGGACCCATCCTTTTAACATATTATTTAAATAGCTTCAAAGTCAATCCTTTTGTTAATGGATATGCAATCATACACTCAGTGTTAATGTGTTCTATAGACATCGTTTGTTCCTGTACTTCATCTTTAACAGTTAGGTATTTAACTTCCAAGTGTTTAACACCATTAGAATACTTATCATTCTTAGAGAAGAAAACTGCAAAAGTATTATCATAATAAATTCTCAACGTCTTGGCAATAGAATCAATAACTTCAAGTCCTGAGATAAAATTCATCAACCATAAACCTTGTATTGTGGCCTCAAAGCATGCCACAAATCCAACCTCCATTGTAGATAGAGTAGTAATTGTTTGTTTCACGCTTATCCATGAAATGGCTCCACCACCCAGCAAACACTTAACTTGAAGTCGATTTTTTGCTATCGGAGCAACTAACATAATCGGAGTCTGAATATCCAATCACCTCAAGATTCCTAGTTCTTCTAAAGGTAAGCAAATAGTCCTTAGTTCCTTGCAAATACCAAAGTACTCTCTTTGTAGCTTTCTAATGAGACATCCCTGGGTAATCTTGGTAAAGACTAAGTATGCCAATTGCAAAGCTAATGTCAAGCCTTGTACAAATTTTTGCATACATCAAGCTTTCCACAATTGAAGCATAAGGAATCATTTCCATCTGTTTACGCTCCCAATCTGTCTTAGGACACTGTGAAATACTAAACTTATCACCTTTCAATATTGGGGTATCAAGTGATGAACAATTCTTCGTGCCAAACCTCTCTAGAACTCTCTTTATGTAATTTTTTTGAGATAACCCTAATAGTCCATGTTTTCTGTCTCAATAAATTTTGATTCCAATCACCCATATCTTTCATTTCAAAGTTCTTAGAGAGAAACCCTTGGTTTCATACAACAAGCCTACATCACTACTAGCTAACAAGATATCGTCTACATATAGGATCAGAAAAATAAAATTGCTCCCACTGACCTTTGGATATACACATCGGCCAATGATGTTTTCCTTAAATCCAAAGGCAGTAATAGCATTATTGAACTTTAGATACCATTGTCTAGAAGCTTGTTTAAGTCCATAGATCAATTTCTTGAGCTTACAGACCAAGTGACCTTTATCCTTTTTTAAGTAGCCTACCTGTTGTTCCAAGTAGATCTCTTCATCTAAACTTTCATTAAAAAATGTCATGTTCACATCCATTTGATGTACCTCTAAATCATGATGAACAACCAATGCCGTAATGATCCTAAATGAGTCCTTTTTAGAGACAGAATAAAAAGTCTCTTTATAATCAATGCCCTTTTTTTGAGCAGAACATTAGTCACAAGTCTAGCTTTATATCGTTCAATATTGCCTTTAGAGTCACGTTTTGTCTTATAAACCCATTTACAACCAACAATTTCACATCCTTTAGGCAATTCGACGAGATCCCAAACTTGATTTTGGTCCATGGATTTTAACTTTTATTTCTAAGCATCTATCCATTTAGAAAAATCCTTTCTTTTCATGGCTTGTGAAAACGTAACCGGATCTTTACATGTTCCAATGTCAAATTCACATTCTTGAAGATACACCAGGAAGTCTGACGAGATAGCAGGTCTTCAATCTCTCTGAGATCTACGCAATACTACATGTTTCGGTGCCTTCATAATTGGTTCTTTAGTGGTATTTTCATCATGAGATGGATGATCATTCACTTCTTGTTGTTCCATTGTCTCATCAACATGATCAAAATAATAGGAACTACAACTTTTCTAAAGTTACGATTACAGGGACATCAATATGCACTTCCTCAATGATCACATCTCTTAATTCTTTGGTCCCATTGATCTCACGAAAAAGGAATTTAGCATTTCCGGTTTCTACAATTCTTGGACTATGGTTAGCACAATAGAACCTATACCCTTTGGATCTCTCTAGATAACCTATAAAGTACCCGCTTACAGTTCTAGGATCCAGTTTCTTTTCATGTGGATTGTAAAGTTTAGTTTCCATTGGACAACCCCATACGTGCATATGTCTTAAATTGGGTACCCTACTAGTCCATAACTCAAAAAGAGCTTTTAGAACTGACTTACTAGGGACAAGGTTTAAGATATATACTATTGTCTTAAGAGCTTCACTCCACAACGACTTGAGTAATGTAGAATTACTTATCATACTTCTAACTAAATCCAACAAAGTTTGATTACACCTTTCAGCAACACCATTCTGTTGAGACGTTCTAGGCATCATGTATTGTGCAATTAATAATGTCACTCTGTTCAAGAAGTTTAGCGAATGGGCCAGGGTTATGACCTGACTCATCATACCTACCATTGTACTCACCACCTCCTGATTATTTTCATCTTTTTATCTAACTGTCTTTTTACCTTAGTGAGAAATACCTCAAGAACCGCAATGGCCTAAGATTTCTCATGTAGCATATAGATATGGCCATAACATGAAAAGTCATCTATAAAAATGATGAAATATTTCTCTCCACCATAACATTCTGTGGAGAAAGGTCTACATATGTATGTATGTATTATTTCAAGAAGCTTCTTACTCCTTGTGACACCTTTCTTGGTGTTTTTGGTTTGCTTTCCCATAATGCAATCCACACACATCCCGAGATCAATAAAATCAAGATGCGAAAGAATTCTTTCTTTTACTAATCTCTATAATCTTTCTTTAGAGACATGCCCCAATCTCTTATGCCACAAATCATAAGAGTTTCTTTAATCATGTTCCTTTTAATTCTAATATATACCTCATGATGCAGGGTGTTAAGGTTTTCAACAAAAGTATTATCAAGATAAAGTTTATAAAGACCATCAGAACGAAAACCACAACCAATAAATATTTTATTCTTAAACAGACTGAAACGTCCATTATAAAAGGAAAAAAATAGCCATCAATATCAAGTCTAGATAAGGAAATCAAATTACGCCTGACAAAAGGCACATAAACTGTATCATAAAGGTCTAAACAATGATCAATATTCTAAACTAAACAAAAAGTTCCTATAGCTAAAAATTCAGCTTTAATTTCATCTCCCATGTAGACATAATGCTCACTGGGTTTTGGTGTGTGGCTTGTAAGGAATCCCAACATCGTAAAGGAAACATGAACATTAGCACCCAAGTCTAACCACCAACAGTTAGTAGGAACATTCACAAGATTTGATTCGAAACATACATAAGGTAGAGGCTTACCCTTCTTTTTGAACCAAGCCTTACGTTTTGGACACTTAGCCTCTATGTGTCCAAACTTCCTACAAAAGTCACATTTGATGTTGTTCTTTAGATCCTGATCAACCTTAGCAGGCCCTTTACCCTTTGGTGGTCCTCGTTTCTTTCCTTTGTTGAAGTGATGCCTTTTCTTTCTAGCTCCTTGGGTCACAAAATTAAATGAGTAGGTCCCTTGTTGTTTAAGTCTAATTTTCTCCAGAACAACCATAGTTGTCAGCTCATTTGCATTCCATTTGTCCTTAATTGAATTGTAATGCATCTGGAATGGACCATACTGAGGTGGCAATGAGTTCAGGACAAATTGAACAATAAAGGACTCCTCAACTTTCATTCCTAGGGTTTGAAGTCTAGTAGCTATGTCATTTTAAGGATATGCTCTTACATTCCTTTACCCCCATCGTACTTCATAGTGGTAAGTTTAGCCATTAAAGTTCATGCTAACTATTTATCCTGTGGACCTGAACCTCTCCTCAACATTTTCCAAGAAAGTATGGGCATCTTCAATACTAGGGAGTGAATTCTTGATGTTCTCAACTATGGTCATCCTCATAGATATGAGACTCAACCTATTTGACCTTTCCCAGGATTTAAAGAGTTCTTTCTCTTCCTTACTACTAGTTTTAGTGATAGTAGCTAGTTTTGGGGATAAAAGAGATAGATCTAGGTTAAGTACTCTTAGAATGTGTTTGGATGAGCCAGAGGAAGGCACTTTCAGCACTTTTGGAGGTCGGCCAGTAAAAACTGACTCAACAAGGCATTTGGTTAGGTAGAGGATGTGGTCGCGGGAGGTGGGCGACAACAGAGAAAGCGTCGGACAAGTTGGTGAGTGGAGCCCGGTTTCGCAGAGCTCCTACACGAGATGAAAACACGATTCCATTTTCTATTCCAACTCAATCTCCCATTTCTTCATGACACAAAACCTCGATAAAACCATATCCCTTTTCTTCACGAGGCCATCACCTCCATAACCATAACAGAGCAAATCTCTGCTATCAAGTGAAGGAAAAAACCAGTATCGGAAGGAAGTATCTTTGATTTTTTTTTCATATATATTTTTAGCTTTTGATTCCATTAAGAGGAACCATTGCAAGGTCTCCACAGAAGATCCATCAAAACAAAGAAGATAAAAATTGACATATCAAGTATTTAAATGTATTTTTCCTTTTTTTTTTCATTGCCAATCTTCTTTTTAATCAATAAAAAATAAATACTTGAATTCAACCAATATATGGCTTTATGTCTTGTGGCCCTTTATTGTACTTAGCTTCTTGTTTCTTTATAAATGAAAGTGTGTAGAGGGTAAATGACAACAGAATTATACCAGTCACAGGTGGATCTCTAAACTTATGGTGCAAAAGAGATGGTCTCCTATGGACTTTCTGAGTGGTCAAGAGAACTTCTTGATAGCTACCTCTACATCTCATGTGACCCATCAAACTAAAAATAGCAGCAAAGGTACCCAATTCACTTGTGTCACTGTGAAAATTTGCTAGCCGTTTTGATGTGTGACACCACCATCACCAGGTCCACCACCAATATTAGCCTTCTAATTGTAGGTTGGTAGGTGGTTTCATGATATGGTTGTAGGCGTGGATTTGATTCAAACCATGTTATGTCTAGCTCCCTTATAGACATGTATAGGAGAAATTTTATTTTATAAGATACATGCCTCTTGTTTGATGAGATACCACAACTAGATGTCCAGAGTTCTAAAGCTTCCAAAAAGGTGGGGAGAGAGAGTTTAATGTATATCAGCTTGTGTAAAGTGTAAAGACAGACTTTGCACTTCATGTGGTGTCACATGGAGGGCCGTTTAATCGAGCCTATGGATTTCTTTGAACTGATATCTGACGACAAACATCGCAAGATCTTTGGAATAATGGAAGCTTTATTTGCCCTGATGAGGCAATGACTGGTTGGGAGAAATATAATGCATTGAAGTAGATAATTTTTATTGCATGTATTACTATAGTATTTTTTATATAATCTCATCTAGTGAACAATAGGACTGGTTCCATCTGCCCATGCCAATGTGATTGTATATATTATGTGTACTCTTTAATTTTCTGTGTTGCTGGTCTTAATATGATGTTAAGCATAAAATTGCACGCACATGTGAAACACATCATGTCACACACGTTGCAAGCCAAATAAGGACAATGGTGCTGAAGTTGCTCTTAAAGCATGCGAATTTTGGTATTCCTCTCTCACCCAATGTTCAACTCTAATGGTGGATGTTTTGTTGAACGGTCTTAACAACTAATGTAATTGCATACCATATGTAGGACAGTTATGGCAATGTGATTGTTCAGACATACGGTCAAGTGATTACTGGTTTTATGTGATTATTTGATTCTGCTTTGTGGTTTCCTGCATTAAACAACAATTTGTTCTATTTTTGTTAAGGGGATTAGACTTAGAGATATTATTTGGGACTGAATTTTGGTGGGACAATAAGTTTAGTCATTGATTGATTCCCTGTTTTATTTGGGGTTATTCCAATAGCCCTAATTGTGTTTACTGTTAATAGATTAAATTGAGAACTTGATTCAAATTTTTATTTAAATCTAAATTTGGCCACCTGTTGGGAAGGTTCTACTGAACTTTGTAGTATAGCAGCCCTGTAGAGGTTGTTTACATTCTATTATGGGTATAGTTCATGCTTACAGTACTAAACTTCTAGTGCTAGGATACTTCTAAGATTTCACACTTTTGGATTATATTGAATTTTTATTTCATATTGTTGTTTTAGGGATATCATGGCATCAATAGTACCATAAGCGATGTGGTTACTTGAAAATCATAAGATATGGGTAGAATTATATGTTGAACACATAAAGAAATATCGACTCCGTTGAGGAGGCATTAGTAAAGAAGGTCATAATCAGGTCACAGAGGCTTTTAATAAGAGAACATGACTTAAATACACTTCAAACCAGTTTAAACATCGTTGAGATTATGTGAAAGAGTCTTGGAAAGCATAGAAGGCTCTAACAAAAAAAAGTGGTCTAGGATGGAATCATGAACTTCATACATTTTCTGCAACTATTGAACAATGGAATGTATATAGCAAGCTACATACATTCATTACATATGTAGTTGGATCATAAATGTCTTTTCTTAATTAGTGTTCTTTTTTTTTTCTTTTCTTTTTGTTCCTATAGGCACACAAACATTCAGGTCAATTTAAGACAAAGAATTTGAAGTATGAAGATGAGTTGGATATGATATTTTGAGGGACAATTGCTACTGGTGAAGACATGATGTCACTAAATGCCGATCTAACCCAGATTGATAGTTATATTGACAGTATGATGATGTACAACCCACCACAGACTCTAAATAACTCATTTACATCTTCCATTAAAGAAGTTGAAAGTAATGAAATTAGGCAAGGTTTGCAACATAAAAGGCCAAAGGGATGCGAGACAACTGTAAATACCAACAAAAAGATGAAGAAAGAACTTGGTACCTCTACTAGGATGACCGCATAAATTGAAGCATTGTGCAACAATATTTTTTATTCTGAAAAAAAGGAGATTGAGAATATGCCTCCTAAAGATCCCATCATTGCTTGTATTGAGAAGTTGGATGAATTACCTAAATTAAAGCTACTAGGAAAGCTATACATGTTTGCTTTAGATAATTTATTTTTAAAGGTAGAGTATAGATCTATCTTCTTAGGTACAAAGAAACCCGACGTTTGCTTGACATGGTTGAAGATGAAATACAAGTAAGAGTATGGTGAAGAGAATTCAAGTGATGATGATGATGATTCTATTTCTATTAGTTAAAGTTCTACACATGGTTGATGGTAGTTCATCATAATAGTTTTTATTTTTTATTTTTTATGCTAGGAACCATGTGATTAATTTTTAGTTTTTAGAACATATAATTTTTTGAAGTTAATGAAAAGCGTGTTGACATTTTCTTTAATTGAAGTATGTATATATTTCTTTTATGATGATATGGTAAATGGATACAATGGAATCACATTTTCTTTAATTATTAGTGTTGTATTATATGACAATTATAAAGTCACTAATTTTGCTAATATATTTACCAGATGGATTTACTTGAGAAGAAAAAAATTCTGGTTTTTTGCATAATGTGGTATTACTTCATGAAACATTGTATAAAAAGGCCATGTCGAATCTCAAAACTTTCTGGTCATGAGTATGTGTGGGAAACATTACTTCATGTAGATGGAAATCCTATCCCATGTTATGAATTATATCAAATGGAAAAATATATATTTCACAGGTTATATTTCATTTTGAGAGAGAGAAATTTATTAAAGGATACATCACAAGTCATTGTAGAAGAACAATTGGCCATTTTCTTTTAGATCATAGGTCATAATGAAATGAATAGACACATGCAGGATTGATTTCAACACTCTAAAGAGACAATAAGTCAATATTTTTTATAATGTCTTGAAAGCTATATTTAAGTTTTCACCTGAATTGATAAGACCACCAAATCCAGAGACATAAGAGAATACACCTGTAAAAATTTGAGCACATTAAAAATATTATCCATGGTTTAAGGTAAAATTGATTTTGTATATGTAATTTATAAGCATTCTAAAAAATAATTTTATTTACTCATATAAATATCATTGTGTTTGTAGGATTGTATTGGTGCAATTGATAGAACTCATTGATGTAGTTATTCCAGCAGATAAGTAGATACCATATCACTCAGGTCAAAAGACTGAATGCACACAAAATATCATGGTTTGTAATTTTGACATGCAATTTACATTTGTTTTGGTTGGTTGAGAAGGTACAACTCATGACCGGAGGGTTTTCTTAGAGGCCATAAGCAATCTAAAGTTGAACTTTCCACATCCTCCACATGGTAATAATAAGTTAAGATGATTATTTTATAATTATTTTTTCTCATGAATTTATAAACAAAATCTAAATTGTTTACGCATTTTTTTGTATATTCTAAATAAATATTACATATTAGATGCGGGTTACCAAAACATTCCTAGATTTTTACACCATATCGTAATACTTGTTATCACCTTTAAGATTTTCGTAATGACATCAGGTTTCTAACCAAAGAGAAGTACTTTAACTTTCTTCATTCTTCACTAAGGAATGTAATAGAGCGGTGTTTTGGAGTACTTAAAGCCCGGTTTCCAATACTTAAACGGATGGCTCCATATCCTATAAAAATACAAATAATGATAATTGTTGCATACATGGCAGTGTATAATTTCATACGTCAACAAACTATTCTGAATAACTTATTTGTCGAATATGAGGACAACCATACTCATATTGATGATGACGACGAGTATGATGAGGAATATGATGTTATGATGGGATGTGGATCAAGATCTATACCATATGGATACAGTTCAAGCTAACATTGCTCAGCAGATCTATGATGCATACCATTGATATATTCCTATTGTATTTTTTTTATCAATGAATTATAATTAAAACTATGAAAGTTTTTAGTATAATTACATTTTTATGTTTAATTTTCATGTATGACCCATTCATTTTTTATTTCAAGTCTTACAATGTTCAAGGTATAGTGTGTTCATTAAAAATTTTAAAATATAGTGATTTGTCTCCTTTAAAAAATATATTTTTATTTTTCAATAGCAGCTTTCTAAAGTTATTTAAACAACTTAATAGAGCTTTTGCTATCACACAACTCTCAGACAGCAGTAAACTAAACAATATAGTTCAACTTACAGTTTTCCCATAGCTACCGCAACCGCAACCACAACCATAACCGCAACCACACCGCACATTCAAACACCACCTTAGGGTAAATTTGACCCGCTTAATCCACTCTGAAAAATTAGAACCATTCAAGATAGAGACATATGAGGCATGTGAGTGCAATGAGATTGGTACACTTGCTGTAAGAAAATATTGATTTATTACATTAATGCTTTGAGTTAAACAATCAAATATACAAAAATCATAATTTAATGCATAATGGATGAACGTATAGTATCATTATGATCTCTCCTTTAGGAGTGAATCGTAACACACAAAGTGTTCCCTCCAATATTAAATTATGAGGATGAACAAGTAGTGTCATAAAAATCTCTCCTTTGAGAGTGAATTCTTACACAAAAAATGTTCACTCCGTTAACAATCCTTCTACATTATATATTAATTATTTGTCATCCATAATCAAGTAAGGTTTTGTATCTTTGGGAAAAACAACCCCAAACCCAATTATCGTACAAATCAATTACTAATTACCACTCTTTATTAATTTAATTGGAAACCAATCTTTGGATCAATCCCCAATTTCAGAACCAATAATTTTATAAGTTTTTACACATATACATGATCACCAATTCAATAAGTTTTATTAGGATTAATGAACAGAAAATTTCACAAGAAATGGGTCATAAGTTCAAGGTAAAATAGCCCATAAACTTTATTGGGCTTCAAGTGGGGTTTAAGAGGCTAATTTAATGACAACTAGGTTTAAAAAAATTTCATGGTCCCAATTGGGCCAAATGCACATTTTAACGGGTTTAATGTTCTATTAGACTAATTAGAAAACTTTAAGTGGGCTTAAATGCGCCCAAACATTCTTCCCAAACCTTTTACCCCCCATTTTTTTAATGCATCCAAATTTGAAAAGATTCTCATGGATAGTCATTTAAACCCCAATGAGGCATGCTTTCTCCAAAAATTTGATTTATATTCCGACTTTAATCTCTTTTAGAAATAAATGAGATGTCTTATTCTATAGATATCAATGATAAAATCTAACTTTAACAGTGACATAATCAAAGATAAATTCCAACTTTATGATTCCTAAGAAAATACTCAAAAATCAAAATAAAAAATGGAAACGGAAATTGAGTATGACATATATTGAAAGAATAGAGCATCAAGAACATAAGCTTTGATACCAACTAGAAAATAAATTTCAATGAAAGAGATAATATAAATCTCAAACCGGATCTTAGATGAACCATGCTTTACCATGTTGAAGAAATAATATTCATAAGATTAAATTTACATGTTTATAGTTGGCTGATGATTTTATTGAAAAAGACGATGCAGTTCGGATCACCTTTTGAACTTCCTTATACACTTCACGATGTTGAGAAACGTCAGTTGTGTTCAAGGTGCGAACCCTAATCGTATTCTCTACCTTCTTTATAAGAGTCTTAACCATCAAAGAATTCTTGGAACATATTTGATAATTGTTTCGTGGGTAATGGGATACCTTAAAAATCAGGAAAGTAAAACCCATCTTCTAATGTCATGGATGTGCGGGACATTGAATGAGTTAAAGCAACTGTAACAGACACGTGATAAAAACATAAAAAAGGTGTTAAAATCAAAAGGTAGATGCCTAAAAAGAGACCCAATTCAAAGATACATCATCCATCAATCTACATCATCTGTCAATCTATGGTATAAGTCACACCCATATCAATTTTGGTCATAGTATATTATTTGGTCATATTATATTATTTGTTAACAAAAGCATTTTTAAAGGTTTTACAGATGATTAACATGATGTCTCAATACAATAAAATCAATTTTATATTAATTAAACATTTCAACCCGAAACGGAGCCATAAGAAACGTGTCCTTCAGATGCCAAACTGTATTAACAAATACTTCAAAAATTACATAGTTTAGATATGTTTTGATCATTTCAAGCAAATAATCTTCTCATCCTACTTGAAATGATCTTCTCACCTATATGAAATAAGACTTAGATCAATCTGATAGGGCCTCATTGCAGAAGGTTACGGGGTGTTTCCGTTAGGAGTGCATACTACATGCCAATCCATGACCTTAATCTCTAGGCTAGTCCAAGCCCATTAATAGGCATAATTATTACCATATTAACCCGTTTTATGTTATCTATGGCATTAATCTTGATTACTTTAATTCTTGAAATGACTTTTTCTATGGTAATTGATGATGCACAATCAGTGCTCCTCAGATGATCGCACACTTAGCCAAATTGTTGAACACCTACAAACAGGAAGGAAAGAGCTTAGGTTGATCATCGGTGTGGTGTCGGCCTAAGCTTCTTTGATGCCAAAGTCAAAAACCTGCTTCTTAGTAGAAATTCATGTAAAATCATTCAAGGAAATGGTCTCATATCCTTGGTGAATAATAGTGTGTTGTCCTTATATAGAGTGGGAAGGCATGTAGCTAGGGATTTTCATGTAGATCGTCAGCTTTGGCGAATATCATGGTGCTTGATCGTCGGTGGAAATTTCAATGTCAGATCCATGGGTTGATTTTCGGTGGGGTTCTTAAGGTAGATCCTGGGGTCGTTATTGACCTGCTTCATTCGGTTAACTTGATCAAGCGCCAATGTAGGGTGACTTGATGTTTTTTGGGTTGGTTAATTCAATTTTACTGACTTGAGTAGTTGTGCCTAGCTAATATTATTCACTGAGGTGACCTGAAGTATCGACTTGAGCAACCATGTATGTTTACATGTCTAATGCCATTCCAAGGACTTATGCTGAGCAGAGGTGACCTGAAGTACCAACTCGAGCAACCAAATATGTTTACCTATCTGATGCCATTTTGAGCACTTATGCCGAGCCGACCTTATCTAGAATATGTTGGCCTATCAGCTGCCCCCATCCCTGAGTTAGATACTGATATGATGAAGGGAATTTAAATTGCCGCTTGACAAAAGTGGAATGTCAGTGCTTTTTAATATTTAACAATTACTTTTCTCAGGCCACACTAGGGACGTATTTATTGGGTTGTACGTATGACGATGGTTACATCCATCTTTTCATTTGTCATAGCCGCCTGCACATGTCCACATCGGACGGTTGGGATGAAAAGAGTTCTTTAAAAATAGGTACGGGCGGGCCAATACCCTTATAATTTCTCTCCCCTATTCTCCAATTTGTTTCCTCCGGGCTCGTTTCCCTGGTGTTGGCCTGCATTTTCCAACGTGCTCTACCCTCGCCTAGCCTCATTTTTTTTTTATTTTTGGCTAAACGCTTGCTTTAGTTCTAGTAAGTTGCTTCAACTTCTTCTCGGTTTTAGTTTTTTATTTTTCTTTTCCATTCGGTTTAGGGTTGTTCCCTAGGTTAGGTTTAGTTTATCTTCCTATTTTCTCTCTCTGGTGGTGCTGGATCCCACCGGCGTCCCGTTTGGTTTTTTGTTTGGTCTGCTTATATTTTTTTCTTAAGTTTAGTGCTCACCACTTGACCTAAACTCTTTATCGTACAACCATTCTTTTTTGGGTCAAGTCTTTTCTAAGCTTTCTTCCTTTCTTAGCCTAACAATCAAGGTTATTTACGCCCTTGGTATGATGGATTCTTTATACCTAGATTTCGAGTCCTCATACTCAGTAGAAACCATTAGCTCAGAGCAGGTCTAAGCTAATACTGCCGACTAAGCATAATTTTCTTGTTCTTCCTCAGCTCGGCCGTTGAGGCAGGCGAATGAACGTTTCGTGGCTAAGTCCATCCCCTTTGTTGTTTCGGCTCCCCATTTGGCTCACCTTCGCGAGCTATACCAAATGTCTGAAGGAGTCCATCTCCAAGTCCCTCACACAGAGGAATGAGCTTATGATGCCTCTTCCGATGAGGTTTGCCTCTTTAAGCACACATTCATTGGGGGTCTTCATTTCCTGATTACTCATTTTTTCCAGGAGCTGCTAAGGTATTTAGGGTTAGCACTTGGTCAACTCATGCCTAATTCCTGGAGAACTTTGATTGGTTGCATGATCTTGTGGTTGACCAACAGTGACAGACATAATTCCCTAAATGTAAGGGAGTTCCTCTCCTGCTACTAGCTAAAGGAGATGACACACTTAGGTTGGTGTTATTTTTCAAGTTGAGATTTGTCTCATAACCTTATTACCAACCTCTTGTGTTCAAATTAAGGGTGGAAGAATAGGTTATTCTTCGTCTTGGGCGATGGATGGGAGTCCTGCCCCTAGGAGGACACAGTGGAGAGTGTCACTTGCCTCTCCCGAGTCTAGGGTGAGCCGGACCTTTTGGGTGAATTTCCTTACTTTTGTGGTTCATAATTTTTATTTTTGTATGAGGATGATCCTTTTTCTTTCTTGCCAATTCTGATTGAACTTATTCTAAGCTAGCAACATTTGGGTGCACTAAGCTATAGAGAACCTCGTTCATGATTTTTTGGCCTTGGTCACCTATGAGGACTTAAGTACCTATCTATTCAGGCTTTAGTCGACTGAGAGACTCTTGCCTTTAAGAGAGGCGAGGCCAAAGGTATGTTTTAAGCATTTATTTCATTTTTCAACTGCATTCCTTATTTACTATTTTCTGTGATACTGATCTCTATGTCCTTCATTTTCTATGTAGACATGTCTTCCAGGTCCCCCTAAGGGTGCTCTGGTTAGAGTCAGGGCCAGGACCGGTGGGATCAATTAACCTGTTCGACGAAAAGGCTAAAGCCCAACCAATTAAGGCTGGGCGAAGACAAGGGGGTCGAAAGCTCGGCTCCTCAATCTTCTTTGTCTCCCCACCCCATCCCGACAAGGGTTGATGCAACGGAATAGCAAGGAGAAGAACACGTCGTCTCCTTTGTTTGGGAAAAACCCTAAACTTCACTAAGGAAGAAGAGAAACTCGTTCTAAAACTTTTATTAATGAAAAACTGAATTTCCTTGAAGGCTACAATGCTTTAAATAGAGAA
>JAOXJP010099423.1:0-14438 GCA_025762735.1 Platanus orientalis | reverse complement strand
ACCCATGTTTCCAGCATGTTGACCTGGTCAGGGTCAAGCTCATCTAGGTCTAACTCTCCACTCGCAATAACTGATTGCAGTGCTTCCATGATGTCACCAGGGAGAGAGAGTAGACTTAGGGGAACTAGGTTGTCCTCCCTATGTTCTGAGGTGTTGGGGTTTGAACTTTCCCCGAACTCAAGGATGGACGGTTTAGAGCTGAACAAGTGGGTATGAGGAGTAGCCTTGAGATGGTAGGCATGACGTTGACTGATGATTGGAGGGGGAATAATGACTGGTTCTGTTGGGACATATTCTGAGCTAAGCTTGGGTGGTACTGCTTTAGCTGGTGGTCTAGTTGGTAGGGTAGTAGAAGTCTTGGGTAGTCCAGAAGTTGGTACAAAGTGTTGTGTGGTTTTACGGCTGGCTTTCTTCTTCTTGACTTGATGCCTGATGAGAGGTTTGAATCCTTGCCTGCCTTGTATGGTACTCTGATGGCTTTGACGAGGTTATTTCTCCTTTGAGAATATTTGCCTAGGCCTTTGTTTGGATTGAACTTCATCTTGGCCATCATGTGGAACTTTGGTGGAAGTATTTCAGCCTTCCTTTTTAGCTCTACTACCTCTTTCTTTGTATACACAACCTTGAAATGATACGAGGTGAAAGTATATGGGGCTTACAAGTTCCAAACTCCCAGTATCTTCTACCCTGTTATTATGATAACATTTGTATATGTCTACACTATGAAGACCTCATTATCAATGATGAACTTCATTTTCTGATGGAGAGCGATGGGATGACACCTGCTTGGAGAATCCACAGTCTTCCCAACAACATTGTGAAGGAGGATGGTATGCTCAGTACTTAAAACTGAACTTGGAACATTCTCCCTTCTATCACTAGGGGAATGTACACTTCTCCTTGGCCATGATTGACTGAGTTGTCGAAGGCCCTTATGTCACATGAGTTAGGTTTCACATAGTCTGAGGGAACTCCCAATATGTCCAATGTATCCTTGGTGCAGATGTTTAAGGCGGACCTATTGTCTACCAAAATGAGGGGAATACACATGTCGAAGTGGCAGGCTGTGATGTAAATGGCTTAGTTGTGCACGGTGTCACCCTCGGGAATCTCATCCTCTGAGAATGTTATGACTCATGGCATTGATACTCTGGCCACCATATTTTCCAGCCTGTCTGGTGTGATTGAGGTATCCATAAAGGACTTTCTGAATATGCTCAGGAATCTCTCTCTGTGTTACTCTACTATTCACAAAAGGCCTAAGATTGAGACTTGTGCTGGTGTCTTGGACAATTGCTCGATCAAGAACAGGTGAGATTTCCCAATAGCTGCTTCAAAAATCTCATTTCCTCTATCTCTCTAGTCTATTTTTGTGCCTCTATTTCAACTACTTCTTCTATCATTTTCTCTTTCCCTTTGCCCTCGGGATGCAGATATGTGACTGGCTTGGAAACTCTGCCTAACCTGGTGATGAAGGCCATGATTTCTTCCAACTCATCTTTTGATAGTTTTGGATCTATCACTCCCCGAACTAGATAGCCTAGAGGGACTCGGTTCAAAAGGTATTGTATTCTGGTAGGTGGGGGATGTTGATGACTTGGTGAGGGGATGAAAGGTCAATGAGCTGGGCATATAGTGATGGTGGTGGAATGATATGGGGGGATGAAAGTGGGTCATGGGTTGCTGGTTGCTGAACCTTCCCCGTACATGTGTACATCAGGAGGGAGGACTGTTACTGGGCTATCCAGGGCCATATCCCACGTGTGTGAGCAGATGCTCGTATTCAGGAGGGGTAATAGGGTCGGGAAAATGTCCATTCAGGTTGGACACTTGGTTAGTGTCGGGTAAGAAAATGATTTTTTTGGGCTCTAAGATCTTGGTGATGTAGTTGGAAGGATTGGATTAGGTGCTGGTGAGACTAATCATGTTGACCCCTTTTTGTGGCTGGTGGTCAGGGAGTGGATCTGGATGATATTTGAATTTGGTGGATGATTGGTGGGTATAGGGTCAAATGATACTTTTCTCTCATCGATCAGGTCTTGGATGTCATGTCTCAGGTGGAAACACCCATCAATAGTGTGCCCTAGGGTTTGATAATACTTACAATGTTCCGCTTGATTATAGTGGTAGGGCAAGGGATAAGGTGGAGGTCTTAGGTCAATTGGCTGGAGTAACCTCTTTTTGACGAGGTATTCCATTATGTACTTGTAGGAATATGGCAATGAGGTGAACTTTATTTTTTTCTTCTCTTCTCCAGGTGCACCCGGGAATCTGGGCTGATACAATTACTGTGTTTGGGGAGGGATGATGTTCATGGCTGCTGGGTAGTTTTGGGTCGGCTGTGGTGGATGCAGAACATGACTGATGTTCTGAATAGGTCGAGGGACCTCAATGGTTTGCACAAAATTTGCTTCTGGTCGGGTGACGGTTGCCTTCTTTGGCATGGTTCAGGTGGAACTGGCCAGGGTGAGAGGTGCATCTTGTACTAATCCTACCCTAATGGCCAACTCTACCTTTGCAACTTTGTCAACAACCTTGGAAAAGTTGCTTTATGAAGTAGTCAGAAGCATCAGTTGGTAAGTGGAACCCAACGTTCTCATGAAGGTGGATATCATGTCCTCCTAGGACATAGGGTGTTTTAGGTTAGAGGTTTTTAATCTCCACCTGTAGGTAAAGTCCCTAATACTTTCCCCTGTGACGGGTCTCATTCCTTTAATCTCTTTCGGGGTTGGTAGCATCTCAAGGTTGAACTTATAATGGTTAAGGAAAGACCGCGTCAGGGCCCTCCATGTGATGATGTTACACTTTTCTTGGCTAGCTAGCCATTTTCCTGTATTCTTCTTTAGACTCTGGAACATAGCTGTAGACATCGGCGTTCGGGATGGGGTTCAGAATGCCCCTTCCGGCCCATGGTTTCTAGGCCCACATCTTTGGTGTCTGATGCTGGTGTGTGAAAGGTCACTAACCCTTTTATAAGAAGGTTAGGCTTTTCTGGGAGTCGCCACTAACTAAGGGTTAACCGATGGAGTTGGACATCGGTTCTCATCTTTGGGGGAAGAAAAGAAGTTTAGACCCAAAGGTCTAGGGGTTTAACTCCTAATACTTGTCTGAGTTCCTAAGATGTAGGGTAAGTTGTTTGGTTGCACTTGGGGAAGGTTTTAGGCACCTCAAATACCCGCCTTTTTAGGGTGGTTTCTCCTTTTCATACAAGCCTTAATCTCATGTTTATGTCCGTGCTTTGTTAAATTAAATTTAAGGTTTGCTGAATTTTTCTCAGGCTTAACGCCCGTTTTTACTCCTAACACCTGTTTTTCCAATGCCTGAATTTAATTCAGGGTGATAATCGGGCGGATTATGAACAATCCAGAAACTATCCTTTATTTTGTCTTATTATAATTTCAGGAGACCCCTCATGGGCTAGGTCTTCAGAGGGATGGTAGACCCCTCTAATTGGCTCACTAGTTGGTTCCTTAGAGTTAAGTATTAACCCTAATGGAAGGGAAAATAAAAGGGAAAAATCATTTTTTTTGTCTTACAGGCTTGACACCCATATTTTACCTCAATGCCCATTTATTCAACACCTAAATTTTAATTCAAGATGATAATCGGGTGTTGGAGAAGCTGATTGGCCTAGCTTCTTTATGCAGTCTTTTGGGTTGGTTTGGTGGGTCCCAGCACTGTGGGCCCTAAGGTTTGGGATAGGGGAAGTCTTTTGGGGTCGCACTGTGCAACTCCAAGGGTCCTAGGAATAGGCCACGTGGAGATATGATATCCTAAAGTGGGCTACATAGTCACCTATTATAGGCCTAACGCCCATTTTCTGATCTGATGCCCGATTGTTCAACGCTTGAATTTTAATTTAGAGGACATTTGGGCATTGGGTGCTAAACCAGCAGCCAACTTAGGTTTTTAGGCCACCAAAGTGGGGCCTATAGGGGTGGGGTTTCTCCTGGGTCTTTATACTAACCCTAAGGTGGACTTATATACATACAAATTAAATAAAAAATGATTTTTAAGCCTAGGCCTAATGCCCAAAATTCACTCCAACGCTTGAATTTGTATCCAATGCCCAAAATTATATTCGGGCGTTGGGACAAAAACAAGGGCCCACAAAGGTGCATATGCACATAAATGAATTCCAGAAGTTATTTTTGCCACAGGACAGGACTGGAGAAGAATCAAGGCTCCCTGGGGTGGGTCCTAGATCCCAATGCCCGATTCTTATCCTAACACCCATTTGTTCAATACTTGTTTTTTAATTGAATTAAAAATCGGGCGTTAGTTATTGGGAGAAAATCCAGCAACTGGATTTCTTGATTTTGGAGCCCTTAGGGTTCTAAAAATATTCTGAAATTAAGCACAACAATAGGCAATGTATACAATCATATCATATAAAAATTTGAGCATCAGACCTTGTATAGAAAATTCAAAAGAAAATCGGCAAATATTCACCAAGACTAGGCCTTAAAGGACCCAGTTTTTTGGGTCTGTTTGGGAGGCCATCTCGAGGCCTTCCACAACTCCTAAATTCATGAAATTAAATACAGTATATCATGTATATGTCTAATCTAGTATTGTAAAATTTGGGTTCAATCATTCTTCTACAAAAATCACAATAAATTCGACATGACAATGGGTAAAAAATAAAAGCAAGTAGAGGTTGTTGAGCCTCTACTATGTAACCTGAGTTAAAACAAAGTTCTAGCATAAAATTGACAGCATGACATCATACTAATTGACATATATTGAACAAGGAGGAATGAATTGGATTAGGGTTTAGGCTTACCTTGCCTAGGGTTGATACAAGCTTTGTAAATTCACCTTCTTCCTCTTTTCCTCTTAGAATTAGGGTTTTTGGTAGCCAACCCTAGGTATCATGAAATTGGGGCTATTTGTAGCCCTAATTATCCTTCATGGATGGTGGGGATTGATCCTAAGGGTTTCTAGGTGGAGGTGAGTTTAGCAAAGTGAGGTGGAGGGCTCACATTTAGCATGGGGTGCATTGGTGACACTTGTGCTAAGGCCATGGATAAGTGGCTTGGGTAGATGAAAGGCTAGGATTGGTTTGGGCTAACTAAATGGAGGGTGAGGATAAGAGGGTTATTTTACATGCATTGGCTAGCTAGAAAAAGGGGGTAGGTTTAGATGCCATTTGATAGATGTAGGTAAGTTGCAAGTTACAAGGGTGGGGCATCAAGGTGACATTTGGAGGGTTATGAGTGGGACTTTAGGGATGTGAAATTCATCTCCTAGATCTAAGGGTGAGGGGTGAGGGTGCACTAGAGAAGATTTCCGTCCAAGGGTTGGTAATCTAGCCTTAAAGTGTGAATGCCTTAATTCCATTAATGAGTTAACATGCCTTAAAGCTTTAGCTCACTAAGGTGTAATGATTACTTTCTGGTTTTTCAGTATCTTTACTGTGTGACCCTTTATTGTGGCTTTTGGGCTTGGAATTTGGCAAACTCAGTGTCTAGTTTTGAAGTCTCGGACGATCTAGTCGCAATGAGCCAGACGAAACCAAATTACGATAAGGGTAAGGGAGGAAAATCAGGGTTTTTATATCCTAAAAAGCTCACGGATACATTTTGGAAGGGAAAAAAGGTAAAATTGATATTGAAAATTTTTTGATAAAAGATGACCCTCGGTTCAGGCAAACCATAGCCTTTGGCTACACTGAATTCTGATAACCGAGCTGAAAACTGTGCCAAAAATACTCATTCGGTCATACAGGGATTTCTGGAAGAGAATTGCTCCTATATTTTATGTGGGTTTTTGCTCTAAGTTGTACTTGAAGGTTTTGAAGTTTAAGAAATATTAGGACTATAAAAACTGACAGACTGATCATTGGATTCCCGGGTAGTCATAGGGAGGCTTACAAAGCGGGGTCATCCGTTGAGGGTTCTCGTGGTTGCTTGAAGGTTGGGGGAATTGAGCAGTCGGAATTCGTTCAATGCTTAATATTATGAAATGGTCTTTTGAAGGTAGGACAGAGACCGAATAAATGAGCCTAACCTTGCCCCATTCTGAGTTTGGGAGATCTTTTAGGGCTTTTGGTGTGTCAGATATGGACAAAATAACTTGTTCTATTTTGAACAGGATGTGACAATGGGGAACATGGGTATTTTGTAATCCAGTGAGAATTTGATAGTTTGAAGGTATTGGAATTATGAGGATGTGGCCACTGACAGACTGAATTTTTGTGTTTGGGTGAGCTCCCGAGAGTCAGTTGATCATCTAGTCCCAGGTACAAAATTGCTACTCCTGTTTGAAGTAAATGAGGGAATCAATTCTAAAAAGTTTCATGAAATCTCATGTCCCTTAGATAGTGTTTTGAAGGTTTCACAATTCTGGAGAGATGGACGCCGACTAGTCCTGATTCGGTAACCAGGGAACACGCTGGCTCCATATAAGTGAAACGGGAATAAGACCGCTTTTTGATCATTTACGGAAGATTTTTAGATTTCACCTAGGTTTGAGATATCAAAGTCTTTTTCTTATACTTGAAGATTTGAAACTATGGTCAGGGGTAAGGTGCGGCCATTGATCTTTCAAAATTAAGAGATCGGATAAATCTCTGGGAGCTTTTCCAAGGGTCATTTTTAGGTCAGGGTTGACCTAAGTTGAGAGGCTGATTGTTATCCACCTTGATGAGGGTTGATTCTGTGATGAGTTTCTTGAAGTTAGGAGAAGCATGGATGCATAGGGTCTAAAATTACACCATTTTGATAATGGGAGAGGTTTTAGGGATCCTTTGAGGGTCGAGGGGTGAATTCTTGCAGGTGAAAAGGGTAAAATGGTAATTTTTTGCCCACGGATCGAAAAATGTGAAAATGAGGGTTCTTTGTCTGTGATGATTCACGACAGGAAAGCTTATATAGATGAGAGAAATTCAGTGATTTGAATGATAGATAGCGAGTTCTAGGCCCTTGAAGGTAAAAGGGAAAAATAGTAAAATTTTCACCTATGATGCTTTACTGACGAAAAGCTTATGAATGTTGGAAAAGTTACAAATAACATGAGTGGGTTCTTGAATGTGGACCCTCAAAGTCCTGTTGATGTTTGTGTGAGATATTAGGATTTGTCTTGAAATGGTGCATTCTGGGCTATAATAAGGTGTTTTGATTGGTTCATTATGACTGGAGTATCTGGAAAGAATTCTTTGGGAATGACTAACCTCCTAGAGTCTAATTTTGTTCTTCCTAAACCATTGGTTCTTAGAGTCTTGATGCCTAAATGTTGTTATGTTGTCCTTATGCTATCAAATGACCCAAGTCAAAATTTGGGTGCTGACAGTAGCCTTAATCTTGTAGAGAGACATATTTGTAGGATTATTCTTGATGTGGTTTTATCAGGTGTCTTGTATTTAACCCGAGATGTAACCCGGATGACGATCTGAATAAAACCTGAATATGACTCATTTATGGGTGAAGTTAAGCAACCTGTATATGACCTATTTCGGCCGGGGGTTTTGAAAATTTGGTCCTATTTTTTGTATCCGATTTAGGGTCCAAATCTAACTAGTAAAGATTAGGGTTTTGTGGTTTATATTTGGGGGCTTCTTGATTTTCGTGCTGTCACGTTGTTCATTGTAATCTCTGCTTTTGATCATAGTGAAAGCTCTCTCTTTGTTTTCACTCGTGGATGTAGGTTTCAAGCCAAACCACGCACATAAATCATCTTGTTCTTGTTGTGTGATTGTTGTTTGCATTTTTTCTCTCTTCTTCTTTACTATATGCGATCTTAATTCTAGGTTTCCAAACAACAAACTATTATTAGAGTCCTAGGTTGCGATTGAGGTTTTTCGACGTGGCTGCAAAATACAAAGTAGAGAAATTCGATAAGCAAAACAATTTTAATCTATGGAAAATGAAGATGTCTGCATTGTTGGTTCAACAAGCACTGTCAAAAGTGTTGGTGGGAAAGGAAAAACTTCCTACAAGGATGTCAGAAGACGATAGAGAGGAACTCGATCTCAAGGAACTCTGTGCGATTCAGTTGTGCTAGTTGTTGTGAGAGGTTATAGATGAGGTGTTTGTGGCTGGGTTATGGCTCAAGATGGAAAGGCTATACAAGACCAAGTCTCTCACGAACATGTTGTATTTGAAACAATGCCTCTACACATTGAGGATAAGAGAATGTATGTCTTTGACAGACAATCTTGATGAATTCAATAAAATCATTATGGATTTGAAAAATATTGATGTTAAGATTGATGGTGAGGATTAAGTTATTATTGTTTTATGCTCTTTATCTACATCATATGAACACTTTGTTACAGCCTGACCCAATGGAAAGGATCCCATTTCCATGAAGGATGTTAAGGAATCCTCACATTCTAGGGAATTGAGGAAGAAGGTGTCTAGAGAAGAGGGTGAGGGACAAGCAGAAGGTCTGTTTGCAAGAGGAAGAAAAAAGGGAAATGGTTTAAATGATAAATGTCAATCTAGATCGAAAAAGAGTAAGTGCCATTACTGCCACAAGCCAGGGCACTTTAGATAAGATTGTCCAAAGCTCAAAGAGAGAATGGAGAAGGGTGTTGTTGGCATCGTAGAAGAAATTTTTTTGATGATTTTAAAAATGTTTTATCAGTTACTTATTGTAGTGTATATATAATTGAAAAATGGATACTTGACTCAAGTTGCTTCTACCATATATGCCCAAACTAAGATTGGTTTACAACCTACAAGGCGATAAATGGTGGTATAGTTTCGATGGGGAACAATATGCCTTGTAAGAATGTAGGGATTGGAATAGTCTGGAATAAGATGCATGATGGGATAGTCAAGACTTTGATTGATGTTCAACATGTACCAGAATTGAAAAAGAACCTAATTTCTTTGGGTGCTCTTGACTCCAATGGTTGTAGGTGTATTGTTAAAGGTGGAGTTATGAGAGTGTCAAAAGATGTTTTGTGGTTATGAGAGGACAACAAAATGGTAATTTGTATGTGCTTCAAGGAAGCACGGTTTTAGGTGTAGCTATGGTATCATCATCAACTGATTTAGTTAGGCCATATGAGTGAGAGGGGTATGATACAGTTAAGCAAGAAATGCTTTCTTGGTGGTTAGAGAAAGAGAAGTTTGATTTTTGTGAGCATTGTGTATTCAAGAAGTAGTGTAAAGTGAAGTTTAATTCGACTATTCATAGGGCTAAGAGTATAGTGGATTACCTCCACTTTGATCTTCGGGGCCTATACTGGATTACTTCAAAGGGTGATTCTCGTTATTTATTGACTTTTATTGATGATTACTCAAGAAAGGTCTGGATATTTACTTTGAAGCATAAAGATGGAGTTTTTCTCAACTTCAAGCAATAAAAGGTTAAGACTGATGAGCAGACATGCAAGAAAATTAAAAAACTGAAAATTGATAATGGTTTAGAGTTTTGTTCAAGTGAGTTCGATAGATTCTATAAGGATGAAGGGATTATGAGGTATTGAATAGTTAGACACATGCCCCAGCAGAATGGTGTGGCAAATTGTATGAACAAGACACTCCTTGAGAGAGCTTGTTGTATGCTCTCTAATGTTGAACTTGGAAATAAATTTTGTGCTGAGACAGTTTCTACAGCTTGCTACTTGGTGAATAGGTCTCCATTGATTGCTATTAAGCATAAGACACCTGAGGAGGTATGGTTTGACACTCCTGCAGGTTACTCTAGGTTAAGGATCTTTGGTTGTCCATCTTATGATTATGATAATAAAGGTAAGCTCGAACCTAGAGCTAAAAAGTATATTTTCTTAGGTTCTGAATTTAGGATGAAGGGATACAGGTTATGGTGTCTTGACCCTAAGTCACCCAAATTTATTATAAGCAGAGATGTTACTTTTGATGAGTCTACCATGCTTAACCTGAGTAAGGAGAATGTTGATGCAAATAAAGACCATAGAGTCAACAAAAAGGTGAAGTTTGAGAGTTACATTTTAGGGAAGAGTAAAAAAGGCACTTTCATTTAACCCATTGAGGAAGATGAGCATAATCCTAGTGAGGATGATGATGCACAAGAGGAACAATAGCAAAGTATTGCTACTAGGAGATAGAGGTGAGAGATTACACCACCTCAGAGGTATAACAGCTATATAGAGATGATTTCTTATGCATTGTCTTTTACAGAGATTGTTGAGTGTTAGGAGCTTTTCAATTACCATGAAGTCTTCACAAGCAGGGAGTCTATACAATGAATAGTTGTTATGAATGAGGATATTGAATCTCTTCATAAGAATCAAACTTGGGAGCTTGTAAAACTGCCTATGTAAAATAGGAATGTTAGCTGCAAATGAATTTACAAGAGGAAAGGAGGAACTTCAAGTATTGAAGATATAAAGTATAAAGCATGCTTAGTTGCAAAGGGCTATGATTAGAAAGAGGGTGTGGACTTCAATGCAATATTCTCACCAGATGTGAAGAATAGTTTTATACGTGCATTGCTTGCTATGGTGGTTATGCTTGACTTAGAGCTACAACAGCTTAATGTTAAGACAACGTTTTCTGCATGGTGAGCATGAGGAGCAAATTTACATGCATCAGCTAAAGGGGTTCATCGTCTCAGGTAAGGAAGATTATATTTGCTTATTAAAAAAGTTTTTGTATGGCTTGAAATAATTGCCTATATAGTGGTATAAGCAGTTTGATACTTTCATGCTTGCACATGACTTTTCTAGAAGTCAGTATGATAGTTATGTTTACTTTAGACAACTTTCAGATGGTTCTTTGGTATACTTGTTAATATATGTTGATGACATGCTTATTGTTGCCAAGGACATGTCTAAATCAACATGTTGAAGGCTCAACTTAGTGGTGAGTGTGAGATGAAAGATTTAAGGGCAACAAATAATATTTTAAGCATAGAGATTCATAGGGATAGGAAAGTCGGAAAGTTGTACTTGTCTCAAAAGAACTACTTTGAGAAAGTACTTGAACACATTAGAATGTATGATTCTAAACCTATGGATACTCCACTGCAAGTTACTTTAAACTTTTTGCAGACTTGTCACCACAAATTGAGGAGAAAGAGCACATGTCTCATGTTTCGTATGCTAGTATAGTTGGGAGCCTCATGTATGGTATGGTTTGCACCTGTCCTGACATTTCACATGCTATTAGTGTTGTGAGCAGATATATGAAGCATCCAAGGAAGGCACATTTGCAGGCAGTGAAATGGATACTTTGATATTTGAGAGGTACTGTAAATGTTGGGTTGATATTTGATAAAACAAGTGGTCTTGATAGCAGTGTAGTTAGATTTGTGCATTCTGATTATGTAGCAAGAGATCTTTGACATGTTATGTCTTCACTCTTATGAGTTGCACAATGAATTGGAAATCAACACTGCAGTCTATAGTTGTTTTGTCTACTACTAAGGCTGAGTATATAGCAGTGACTAAGGTAGTGAAGGAGGCTATTTAGTTGAGAGGCTTACTTGGTGAGCTAGGGCTTGACTGTTGTGCATTATGACAGTCAAAATGCTATACATCTAACTAAAAACTAGATGTATCATAAGACGATCAAGCACATTGACGTTAGATATCACTTCATACGTGAGATCATCTCGCAGGACCAGATTGTTGTTAAGAAAATTGGCATAAATGATAATTTTGTAGACATGATGACAAAATCACTTTCAGTAGTCAAGTTCAAGCATTGCTTGGACTTGATTGGAGTTTGCAGTATCTAAAGTTACCCTTCGGGGTTGTGTGGAGAAGTTGGGAGTTGAGTTTTTTCTATACTATGCAGTCTTAGTAGAATTCAAGCCAAGGTGAAGATTTGTTAGATTAATGTCTTATATTCAACTTGAGATGTAACCCAAATGATGATTCAAAGAAAACCGGAATATGACCCGTTTATAGGCAAAGGTGAGCAACACGAATTTGTGACCCATTTTTTTGTATCCGATTTGGGGCCCGGATCTGACCCGCGGAGATTAGGGTTTTGGGATTTATATTTAGGGGTATCTCGATTTCTATGCCACAGCACTGTTCATTGTAATCCCTATTTTTGATCATAGTGAAAGCTCTCTCCATTTTTGCCCATGGATGGAGGCTTCAAGCTGAACCACGTAAATCGTCTTGTTCTTTTTGTGTGATTGTTGTTTGCATTATTTTCTCTCTTCTTCTTTGCAATATATGATCCCAATTCTAGGTTTCCGCACATCAGGTTTGTTGGTCAATCTGGTTAGAGTGCTACAACAGAATTTAGAATGAGTATTCTAAGCCATTCTATATAGTCTATAGAAGAGCCAAGGAGAAGGTGGAATTCTATGAGTTCTGTCGACATGCCTCTGAAAATCTTAATCTTGGTTGAGCTACCCTAATTGTGATCATGTCTTTGTTTGACTTTTAGTAGGTGATCTACACAATCTTTTGACAATCCTGTAGTTGTTTTCGTTCCAAGTGCTCCATAGAACACAGCTACACAGGTGCATCTGCACTATATTTTGCCCCTTTTCCCACAAGGAGCATAAAGCCAGCTCCAATAGAAATCCTGTATGTCACAAGGTGTAACCCACACTCTGAATTTATCCAAAAAATTATGCCAGCATGTTAATTAATTCCGTCCTGAAATTATATGATTAAAGTATCTTTCATTTGTACATGTGTCAATTTTTCATTGTTTGGAGGGTCATCTTTCAATTTGACCTTTGATATTTCCACATATTTACATTATCTTTTTGTTCTATTGACTGACAAACTACATCATATTTTACTTTCAGATAGTTGTACCAGATGGAGAACCAGTTACTGTTGACACTTTTCTTGCATGGAGAGAAAGGTTTGAATCAGAGTTGGCACTAGAGCGAGCCAAGTATATTTTCACCCCAGCAGGCCAATTTGTTTTGTTTCTCAATCCACAAGTAATATAGTTACAATGAAGCAAATATTATATTCGTTTAAAAAAGCTAATTGTGAAATGGTGGTTGATTATCTTTAATAATTAAATAGTATCATGTTCAGAGCTTTTGGCTGCCATTAATTAATACAGAAGACAATCTCTGCTCACTAAGGTGGTGCTTGTTGGATGCTTTGTGCCTGGGGAATCCATGGTTACCAATTTGCTATGCCACAAATTTTATAGCAATTGATGTTTTACAAATTGAAGTGGATTAGTATATTGTTGTTGTGTTATTGGTGCATATGTAATCTAACTTCAATATTCATGACCAACGACCATACATTGATTTTCAGGCTAATGCCGGAGTCTGCGCTTACAGCAACCAAGGAGAAGAAGCTTATAGGGCGACAGTTGTTTGAAAGTGGCAGAGCTTCTGCGGTACTTTGTTGTTCCCCCAATTGTTTCTTATAGATCATGGATATAGTATTCTTTTTTCCATTCCATAGTCCCAAGCTTTTGAGAACCAATTTAAAGTTTTGTGAAAGACGGTACACTTATGAGCATGCTCATTTTGCCCCCCTCCCCCTCAATCACAGAAAGGTGCCATGCCAGTCACTGAAGGGTCTGAGGAGGAAGATGAGGAAGATATTGACTTTGAAGATGACGACTTTGAAGGTGAGTTTTTTCTTTCCAGTCTTGTTCAAAATTTATTTAGTTTTCTGACTTAGGAACTGTAGCCAGCTGCTTCAGTCCCCCACCCCCAATAGAATAATGAAGTTTGGTAGGCACTGCTAAAATTTAATTTGTAATGAGACTCATCTTTGTGGTGGAATGACAGATGATGAAAAAGATATGCTTGAGCACTATTTGGCAGAGAAGTCGGACAGGTTGTCACATTCTTCAAAGAGAGGCAACTGAAAAGAAATGTGTTGTAAAAATTCAACTATTGCTGAAATCCAAACTCCTCCTGAATATGTTTTTTGATTGTGGTTAACCAACATTGACTTTTTATTTATCCTTTTTTCTTTCTTAGCAAAAGGGAAACAAGATTTTTGCTCAGTAATTATCATTTTCTGTTGTGCAAAAGCTTAGATTTGGATTGTATGCAGCAAATAATAGATGAATAAATTAATTAATAGGTGTTGATAACTATTTTCCTTTGTGTGTTCCTGTTTATACATTTGAGGAATAAAAGTTGGAGATCAATGTTGCATATTGGCTTGGGGCATTTGCATTCTGAATGCTCTTTGTAGCAGGAAAAAGAATAGAAAGTCTTTAACACTATTTTACAGCTTCCAAAAACAGAATCAAATTTGAATCTATGAAGTACCAATAGAAGAGTTCTCCATTTCAGTCATGATTAGAAATGGAATTTGATGTAGAACAGAACTCACAAGAAGTTTTGTGAGTTACACACAAGAAAGAAAAAAGCTCTAGTAGAAATCGTGAGAGTTACAAAATCATGAGCCCCGAGATCGGAATTGCATGAAATTTGGTGAGCTTAAGCGAAATTTCGTGAGGATCATAACTCACTGCTTTGCCGTGAGCACCGCCACTTTTCGCATAAATTCTTTCGTTTAGGCCCTCAAATTAGCGTTTTTGCTATTTTTA
>JAOXJP010099412.1:0-14439 GCA_025762735.1 Platanus orientalis | reverse complement strand
AATACCTTGATAAATTAATTTTTTATTAATTAATGTATAAATTAATAAATTATTAATTTATCGATTAAATAATATCTTGATTAATTAATAAATTTTTATGATCCCAAGGATATCAATTCATAGAGGTTTAACTATAGTAAATATATTGACAGAGTCTTGAGATCCAGTTGAAGTTATGAAAATTAAATTTTCAAATAACTAAATCTTTTGTTTTCTTCTTTGTTTTGTTTTTTGTTTTTTTTTTTCTAGTTCATCCAAAACTATAGTATAATTTTTTTTGTAGATTTTGCTCTAGTTACCCTTGAAATCAGAATGAAGACTCTGAATTCTGACAACAAAATTTAAAACCTTAGTTATTAGAGCCTCATCCTAATTCTTTAGGGTTGGCTACATGATTTTTGTTCTATCTAGTTTCTTGCACTTGTCCATGTGTGTGTGCTTTTATCTTTATCTTTTTATACAACCTTTTTTTGGCTTTGGCTTGTCCTTAGAGGGCCTTAAACTAGCTCCAGAACACTTTGCACTTTACATTGGTGCCGTCATTGGCCTTTGTTGCACATGACCAAACCTTGTTATACCACCCACTGGGTCAACTCCTAGGTTCTATCTGATGAACTTCTTTCTCATTTTTATCTTTTCTAGCTGCCATTCATTCATCATCAACATCCTTAACTCTGCTGATTCTATGCATGTTTTTTTTATTTTTTTTGGGTAGATCATTAGATAAAAAGTATCCAAATTATTGGCACAATTGGCCATTGTTAGCACTAAACATTATAACAATGTAATCTGCTAATAAACTTAAACAGGATTGAAACTGTGAAGGTACTAGTGTAGATAGATGACCCGGTGTGAAGAACACCAGAAAAGAAGTCGGCGTAAATTCTGTGGATCCTCTTTAAATGCTACTAAAAGGAAATCAGAAAATGATCCAAAGCTTTGGGGAATTAGGTTTGATCCCTTTGAATCCAAAAGGTTGGTGAATTCATTGGCACTAGTAGAGTATTATTGGAACATTACAACAGCCATCAGGAAAGTGATTTAAAAAAAAAAAATAATAATAATAATAATTAGTATTATTATTATATGGAAAATGGGTCAATGGCCTTTCCTTGCTAGTTGGTCCTTCGTAATGGTTGGAAGGTCTCTCTCTGTTTTTTTTTGGTAGCGGTCTTGTAATGGTTTTAGGGGTGCCTTGAGAATTCCCTTTCATTAACCATGACTCCAAAATTTGTTCATTGATGTTAGTAAGTATTCAGGAACCATCCACCTACTTAGGTGTCCAAGAGATTGAATTTGGTGAATCCCTCAAAGAATGGCAGGTCTTTTCTTTTGCATTTAAGAAGGAAACCCCCTCCACCCTTTTCTTTTCTCTTATTGTTTACTTTTCTTTAATCATAGTTACTTTTAACACTGTTTCATGGTCTGGTTGTATCAGTAGTCACACTGTCATCTCAATCTCATTGGGCAGACATGAAATGTAGGATTTGGCGCTTGGCATCTCGAAATCAATATCTGTTGCTTATTACTTCTTTTTCTTTTTTTGATGGCACATTCATTTTGGAGCTTCATTTCATAGAAGATTTATAAAAAAACATGAAATCTGTTCTAAAGAGCATTAACTTGATGCTATTAATTATAGGATACAAGTAAGAAATCTCCAATGGAACTGATCAATGAAGTCCCACCTATAAAAGTTGAAGGCAGGATCGTAGCTTGTGAAGGAGGTATAAATTCATAACGAACTGTTTATATATAGTTGGCTGATTTCTTTATGTATTATGACCTTAATGTATATCTTTTCTTTTGATGTTATACTGTCTCTGTTGTTTGTGGTTGCAGACAGCGATCCTGCACTTGGGCACCCAATTGAGTTCATATGCCTTGACTTGAAGAAACCAGCTGTCTGCAAGTATTGTGGTCTCCGTTACGTTCAACATGATCATCACTAGGAGTCTGGTGGTGGTCAATCAAGGGAGTAATCTCCTTGAGGTGACCATGATTGGCAAAAGACAACTTCCATTTTCATATTAGTTTCAAGTTTTCTGGCAAAATCATGTTCGTAATCTTTTTTAATGTATTGATACCTCTTTTTTGTGTTTTTATCAGCCAATAAGAATTTAACTTGTCCATTTAACTCAATCATGTCAGCCGGTGAATATTATCTTGGTCCACCTTTGCCCTTCTTATTTATAAGAACATAGGGTGCCTTTCGATTCTCAGAAATGGGACTGGCACAGGAATTTGAAATCTATTGTGATGTAACTGCTGCTTTGATAAATTTGATGAGGTTTGTATAATTGGAAAGTTGAAAAATCATCTTCATCCTCCTCACTATATAGTAGGATCCACCATTCCTGAATGGAAAAATAGGTCTAGGTACACATCCCTTGAGAGCTAGGCATGTGCAGCAAACTTGAAAGAGCAGATTGGTTGGGTTCCTTATTGGTCTTGAAACGAGGAATTAGCAAATAATATCTTTTCCTAGAGGTTTTCAAATTAACATGAATGTGCTGTATTTTCCGCTCTTGAATTTTATTGTGGATTCGGCAATTCAAAGCCGGAATATCTTCTGTTGCCTTGTGGCTCAGGCTGAACATGTTTCTTGGGTAATCGAATGTGAAGTATTGTGCTAAAAAATGATGTGTAGGATGAAAGTACAGCACCCCTTGGTTTATTTGATTAATTTTTTTTAATCTTCACCAGGCCAACTGGTATTCAACTGTCTAATCAGATCAGCCCAAAAATGGATGTCCAATCACATGACCAAAAGAATAAGCCTAATCGCTATGACTAAAACACATGCAAAACATTGATTCCTGATGTAATTTGCACCCTCGTATTTTTTTCTTCTTTCACGCACACCCTTTCATAAAACTAAAACAGAAAAACCAATTTGCTGCCATTTTGATTAGAATGCATTATTTATATATGTTCAACTCTCAGCAAGTCTACGGAAGCAACCATCACTAGCCATGAATTAGGAAAAGACTGGCAGGGCTTCCCGTTTATATCTTTCAATTGGAATTTTCAGTTGGAAAATTTTCTTTCAATCTAAGAAATTAAGTTTGAACTGATCCATGAACTCACCCGCACCAGTCACCCATGCCTGTTTAGTGATAGCCTCACAATGATCCAAGAACTGAATTGCCGAATGTTTCCCTGATTTATACAAAGAATTGCAGGGAATTGGAACCTTCCACGTTATCAAATATATACTACCTCAGACATTAAATTAGAGGCTTGTTTGGATGAGTACAAACCAAAACAGGGATGAAAATGTTGATGGAGATTTTGAAGGAGCCATTAAGCTTTTCCAGCCAATGAGGGTTTGAGACCAAATGAATTCACCTTCTCTAGTGTTATTATTGCATGTGCAGGTCCCACAGCTACGGTAGAGCAGGGGAAACAATTTCATGGGAGTTTGATCAAGTTTGGTTTGGAAATGTCATATATGTAAATAGTGCTCTTCTTACCATGTACGCAAAAAGAGGGAGTATAGAAAGCGCTCACAGAATTTTTAAGAGGCAATTTGAGAGAGACTAGTTTCATGGAATTTGATGATCTCAGGCTATGCCCAGCATGGTTATGGGGAAAAACCTGGATGTTTCTTTTCCCCCATGTAGAAGTCACCTTTATGTATGAGGTATGAGTTCACCTTATGTGACATTTTTTTGTCATTCAATATAAAATATTAGGCAACATATGCAACAAACAATTCTTTTACCAAAAAATACAACATGCAATAAGCAATTCAACTGCCAAAATTGTTGAATTTGATAACATCAATGTCTCACGACGTAGAATAAAAGCATTCTTTCACCACAAAATAAGGCCTGTTTGACCAATACATGAGCCACTTGCATAATTTGGGATCAATAATAAGAAAAGGATTGACAAATGGGATTTGAAATCTCAAATGATAAGACATTTCGTTCGCTTCCCATAGCTGTCAGCAGTGAAATTCATAAGCCTTATGGTTTCATTAGCACTTCTTTTATATACTTAACTTCATCCACATCAACCATCCATGCAACTGAAACTGGGGAATAGCCTGACCAAGTGTTGCTCATGTTCCATCTACACCGAAATATTTCAATAGATTTAATTCAAAGAATCGAAAGCTACAGTATTGAATGTAAGTTTTCCATCCCTGGTCCATTAGTGTATGTCCCAAACAAATACCTTGTGTCTAAACCCTCACAACTCACTTCTTGTGGGTAAAAAGATCAGGCCGGACTAGTGCCGCCAAACTCACAGGGTCATGGGAGAAAATTCCTGAATTTAGAAACACGGACGAGTTATTTTATTGAGGTATCATGGCAATTATTACTCAGATTTTTTAATAGCATCAAGCATGTAAAGGGGAAGTTACCACAAAAACCATCAGATCTCATCTCACATGCCAATCTCTGTAGAGTTTGCATTTATTACTTATAAATTGAGCATGTCTTCCTCTTGAATTCCTTGTTATGCAGAAACCTAAATCTATGATCGTATGCAACAAACAAGAAGAGAGAAAATAAAGCAGAAAACAATTACACCCCAAGAGCAAGACGATTTACGTGGTTCAGCTTGAAGCCTATGTCCACAGGCAAAAATGGAGAAGAGCTTTCACTATGATTGAAGAACAGAGATTATAATGAATAGTGCGATGGCACAGAAATCGAGAAAACCCCAAATATAAACCCCCAAAACCCTAATTTGCACGGGTCAGATTCAGACCCCAAATCGGATACAAAATGGGTCATAAAAATTTCGGTCAGGGGCTTTGCCCCCGGACCCCCATGGGCAAAGGATTCACTTTGCTCATCTTCGTCCGTTTTTGGGTTATCATTCCCGGGTTGAATACAAGACATAAACCCAACATTCATCAATTCAGAGAAGTCTGTATCTGAAACCATAGATGGTGTTCATCGTAATTAGGCTACTATACAAGACTATCAGTATAACTAAGTGATACTGGTAATGAAGAAAGAAGAAGGTGGAGTTTCACCTGTTAATTTGACTTGGGTAATAATATTTATGCTAACAACAACAATATTTGCCTCACAGGTAAACACAATATCAGCAGCTTCAGGGTCCCCATAGATCTGCAAGTCAGAAAAAGAAATGACATCTTTATCATCACTTAGAGCTGTAAAACAATTGTTTCTTAACATCATTTATGGTCCTTGTTAGTGTAGGAATTTAATGTGGTGCTGAAATTAGCGTAGTCAACGTGTTCATGCAATCAAGGTTTCCTCAGGCAAGGTTTTGCCCAGACCACCAAATTTTATATTAAAAATTAAATAGACAAACAAAGAGAAATAAGAAAGCAACTGTAATAATAAAGCAAAAAAAATGAAGAACAGATACAGAATTTAAAAATATGTCATGAAGAGAAAAAAAATGCACAGAAAGAAGCTGGCCCGGTCCTGCTAACGGTTCACACAACATAATAGTGAGAATGAGTGAACCTATGACATCCTCTAAATTCCTTCAACTGTGTTAAAGACCATCTTTGGTAAAGGAATACTTTATGCCCATTGGACCAAGAAACCTGTTTTTTTTTTTTTTATTTCTCTAGACCTTATCTTTTATATATGGGAATTGAGCAACCACTTACGTCACCTCATATACTTATATGCACCTAGGTGACACCGAGGCACCTAAATGTTATAGACCTTGCAAGCTACCAAGCTGCTCTACCCTGCAATGAAGAGAATAACTGGGGACTAACGTACAAACATGGGTTGGATGTGACACTCCGTATCTATGCAAGTAGACCCGCATTAAAATCGATTGAAGTAATGAACCTCCAAAGGAAGTTATAAGTAATGCAAGTCTCGTCGACCCCCAAATTGACCCGTTGATTATCACTGGTTAACTCCACTCCTGAACATGGAGAATTGAGTCATGGTGATGACCCCAAGTATGCAGGATTTTGTACCTGATTCCAGTGACTTCTTTACCTTCTTCCAAGACACTTCACACGCAATTTTTGTATAATTACCAAAACAAGCAACATAAAGTTAATATATCCATCCAATAAGTTTTAAAAGCCTACCCATTAAACCTCAAAGCTCCTTACTCAAGGTCTTTGCCTTAAACCTTTTATACACACAAACACAAAGCTTTTATTTCATTATCCAACACGAATTGGTTTTTTACAAAACCTTGAACTCATTTTTAGTTTTTTAAATATGCAAATTAGATATTAGAATACTTGCATATCTTAACCATGATTCAAAGGTTCAATTGAGCACTTGAAAACCTCAACTATTCAACTGGTAGTATTTTGGTGTTACACATGATTTAAGAAAAAAAAAAAAAAGGGACTTGTGTGTTTAAGATGGTAAATTGTATGATCAATTGAATCATGTATGTTCTTTTTTACGAAATACTCAAGTAAATTTAAACAGTTGAATTTAATTTAAGGATAGTAATTTGATTATCTTTATGACATGTTGCATGCTGCAGTCACTCTATGGAACCATTAGATTTGGATATACTTTCGTCTAGATACCATAGTCAAGATCTTATTTATGGGGATAGTGTTAGAGTATTAGCTTCCACGGGTTGCACCGTTTGATAGCCAGGAACCTGGAAGCATTTTAGAACTGCTCATTCTTTAGCTTTGAAAAAAAAGAACAGTGGTCAATGGGTGAAGCTTGAGCAAAAGAACTCAATTCAAACTAGGAACTGCAGTTACAATAGATCTTAAATCAAAAGAATGGGAGCCTACATGTGTCCTATATATCTCATGCATTCCTCTTTTCTTTTTTCTGCTTATCAAAATCCTCTTAACTGATAAAACAAAGAAAAAGATGAAAAAAAATCATCAACACTCACAGACAGGTCTAGTTGCAAATATTATTCTAAAGCATAGGGTTCAACTATGTTTCTCAAATACACTGTTCTTCCCTACAAAAAGGTTGGACTAAGATCAACATGGGTGGTTTTCATCTTATTCTGTTACTGGTGCTGCTTGGATTGTGAGAAATCACCCATGAAGCTTTATAGTGGTGGATGCAAATTAACAAGAAGCTATATGTGCAGATGCTCTAGCTTTTAAGAGCTGTATGGATTTTGCAGCAAACAAAGCATCTATAAGGTTATTTTTGAAGATGTTGCAGTGTAATATGGAGTTCAATCCCTTAGCAAAATACGTCCAAAGAAAAAAGGTATTACTTTTATTATTAAATTATGTTATACATTCATTATGTAAAACTGAGAGGTGGTTGGTAAGTACTACAACGTCTGATATAAACAACTAATAGATTTTACACTTATATGATGATACCTTGAACATGCCCGAAACTAGGAATTATCTTCTTCATCAAGTTTTGAAACACCATTTTAAGAAGACAAAAAAGTGACAGTTTTAACTTCTAATAGTAAAAAAAAAAGGTTAAGTGGAAGTTGGAATATAAGCAAAAAAGATGAAAGTAGAGAGGGCGACATCAATGAGAACCATATGGAATGAGTGAGGCATGCAGGGCATGCAGGGCAAAGGCTCATATACTCCAAGGAAAGGTTTGGAAAATAGAAAAAGTGTAAATCTGATTGAGGACTCTTGCTTCACTCAAAATTTTATAACCTAAGAAACATCAATAACTAATTATCTTACAAATATATACTGAATGTTTGGATCCGATAATTAGAATTGTTCAGATATGAACGCATATTCAACATTAACAACAAGAAGACACATTCTAACCCTAGTCATCCTAAAAAAAAGAATATAATAAGTAGAAACCACAAGCAAAAGTTGAAAGCATAAAATAACGTGAAGAAAATGCTAATATTCCACAACAACCGAAAATTAACAACTGAGAAACCATTTAAAATCTTACCTCTAACAATGTCATTGGAGCTTTAAAATTGTTCTAGTAAATTTCAGGAAAAAAAACGTTAAACAAAAGATTTTGGAATTAAACTCAAAAGAATGAAAGAAAAATGAGAAGTCTAAAAACCCTAAACTAAAATCCCAACTAAATTCATGTCAAAGATCAGACCTCATAAAACACAATAAAAGTGGAACCCCAAAACAAATCTTACCATCCATGAAGAACACTGTATAGTTATGCTTATAGCCATCACAACAACAAAAATGGTTTTTAGCAGCATGCTTTAGGCAATGCTTTTATACAAATGCTGTGAAAGGTAAAATTTTCTACAACATTTTTATAACAAACATTGATAAATGGGATAAATAGCATAAACGACGTTTTTGAAATGTTGTATAAACCTAGAAAGACAACGTTTTGTGTAAAATACTATTTATATTTGGTTAATACAGCCTTTTAAAAACGCTGGCTATACTATCTTTTTTGCTGGCTCGCTTTACCCTTTTTGCTAGCGTTTTAAAAACATTGGCTAAAGTTTCTGATTTTTCCAGACACTGCTTGAAACAACGTTGAAAAAACGCTACTTATAATAGAAAAAGCCCATTTTTGTTGTAGTGCATTATTGTAGTCATGGCTTCTTTGATTATTTGCCCTTTTTTTTGTTCTGAACTGCTCAAAACCTTGGAGATGAACTGGAGGATTCCATGAAGACTGAGAAAGCAAGTGGTAGTGTAAAGATAGGGATTAAGCTTTGGACAGGAAGAGACAAAGCGTCTGCAAATACAAAAGAGGAAGAAGAAGAAGAGAGGAGACTATGGTGGAAGGTGAAAAGAAGAAGGGAGAGAGAAACTATATGAATAGAATGAGAAATAAAAAAAAAGAAAAAAAATGACAAAATCCTTACCACTGGCGATGGTTAGGCTTCGATGGAGGTTTGATGACAGAAGGAGACAATGAACCTTTCCCCCTTTCCGTCATTGTAGATTTAGGCTAAGTTTGGATGAGTAGGATTTCACTTTAACGAACCAACTTTTGCCATTCATTTCTCCATTTTTTTGTTCTGTTTTCCACACTTCTTTCCTTTACTCTCCTGCAAACGTGGAGTCCTTGGATAAGTCGGCATTGGCATCCAAACGGATCCATATCCCCTTTATCCTTTATCACCTTTACTGTGTTCCACATGTTCCATAAGACATAAAGGGTGGGGCCCATGCACTTATTTCATAGGCCCCATAGTGTATGGGTCCCACTCCCTTGTGTCATGTGGAACATGTAGACCACAGTAAGAGTGATAGAGAGGATATGGTTCCCATCTAAACATCCTCTTCTCTTAGGTAATTCCAGTTTTCACTTGCTTCTTAATGAACAACTGAGGTCTAACCTCCATCAGAGGTGGGCATATCAGCGCCAAAAAGTGAAACACAACACTGATGTGTTTGCTTAATTAGATGGGTATTCAAGTAATTTATTTTAAAATCAAATGTATTCAAAATTTTATTTCTATCAACTTCTTCTTGAGTGGTCTAAGTGGCAAGTCGTTGTCTTGCTATTGTTTTGCTTTAGCTTTTCCAAAGTAAAGATAAGCACTAAAAGAAGAAGAAGAATAAGAAGAAAGCAAAGAAATTTATAGAATCCAAAATTCTCTATGACCTACGTTTTCCATCCAAGACAACAACCATTGGAAGAAAAAGAAGAATAAGGAGAAAAAGAAGAAGAAGAAAGGAAAGAAATTTACAACGCTCATCTAAAACTCTATGTAACCTATGCTACTATCCAAGACAGACACCGTTGAATTTGGGACACAGAGAGCTCAATCCGTTGTTTCTTCCATTCCCTGGTGGGTCACAGTTGAATTCATAGCATCCCTATTTATGTGTCTTTCATCCCTAATAGTCCGCTAGGAGACCAACTGTAGTGGAGAACGCAAAGAAGTGTATATTTTTAGTGGAGGACAGTCCGTTCTTTCTTCCATTCCTTGGTGGGTAAGGAACCTCCACCTTTCCCGATAAATTTTGTTAGGGCATTTTTGTATGGACACTAGACAGCCTCCCTCAATGGCTAATCATGAGAAGGAAGAGCTATAACTCGCAATAGAGCCAATAAGGTTGCAAGTCGTGCTAATCTAGCATCCGTTTGATGGTCGAAAAAGAAAGTTCTCTAGCTCTTCAGAAGTCCATATGAATGGGTTTCGTTATTTTATCTTGAGAATAGATAAGTGGATTCATATTATGTACGAAAACATCAAGCATGCATCCTTCTAGATTTCTGAGAAGGAGATGATCACCTTAATGCACTTTGACCTGCATGGCCACATCATGGTGAGGAATAAGAATACCATGGATGTTTAGTTCTATGCTAAGGTAATGGATGTGGTCCACACCCTAGGTGGGATTGAGGAAGAGCAGTGCGAGAGGGACCAAAAGAACAAGATAAACATGATCTTCTGGAACTTTATCGATTAGTCGAATGACCTATGGGGGCAGCAGATTAGGGTATTAGACCCACCCTTGAGGGATCTAGGGTTCCACGGGGTTCCACACGATTCATCAGCTATCAACTAGAAGGCAAGTGACTCGGAGTCTGGAAATAGGAAATCAAACCTAGATTATAAGTGTCAGCACCCAAATTTTGACTCGGGCAAATTAATGGAGTCAAATGGGTTCATTACAGCAAGATACAAAGTCAAATCCTAGACTCCCCTGAACTCCATATAGTTAGGCATTCTCAAGAGATACTCTGGTCGCAAATGCAATGTCAATGTTCAAACTCCACCCAAGGATTAATCAGACTAAACCCTAATTTCTCCAAAAAACACCCTAGGACTACAAGGGTCTAAGCTTTAAACTATCAGCTCTATTTCACTTTGAATTTTCTAAGCCTTTCCACATTGAAGCACCGAAAGGCTAGCAAATTCCCATTTTACATCTATACCTCTAAAAAAACCCAAATTTAGTATATGTGACTCATTTTCTTCAGGACTCCACAGCCTTTATAAATCCTCTCGTAGTAAACCCCTTTTGAATTTTCCAACCTTCATAAGCCTTCTCACATTAAAGCATCAAAAGGTTGGAAAATTAGCACTTTACCCCTACACCCTCAAAAGTTCAAATCAAAGCCTATTTGAATTCATTTTCTTCACAGATTTCCAAAATATCCTCTATAGTGAAGACATTTGGAATTCAACAGCTTTCATAAGGCTTCTCACATTAAAATCTCAAAGGGGTGTCAAATGACCATTTTACTCCTGCACCTTTAAACACCTCAAACAAAAGGCTACAAAATCCATTTTTTCCAAGATTCTCCAATATTCATGAACCTTCTCATAATGAAGCACAAAACGGTAATAAAATTACCATTTTTCCCCCACATTCTCAAAATACACCATTTCTCTCCAAAATCGGACCCTCAATAAATCCCTGAAAGCCTGACACAAATCAAAAACTCATCGGTCATTGGCCCCACCTTAGTAAGCCCTAAATCTCCTCAAGAAAAACCATAAGGGGCCCAATGCCCCCCAATCATAGCAGTCATAGTACAGAAATTATACAAAACCCAGTCTGGGTGAAAACCTATAAAGGCACCAAGAGCAAAAAAGGGGGGCAAAAGAAAATAAAATGAGAAATCCTAGTCTTGGAGAAAACCTGTAAAGGCATTAAGAGAAAAAAAGGGACAAAGACAAAAAGAAAACCTAGTCTCAAGGAAAACCTGAGAGGGCCTTGGGGGCAAAAAAGGGAAAAAGAAAGGAAATTTGTCCAGTTAAACATCTTCCCTTCATGAAAAGTTATGGCAACCAACAATGAGCCATTAATGCTCTATTTCAGCAGCTAATGATATATGCCTACTCCGACAGTCAACAAATGTGCAAGATAGCTCCACTCCAGCAGCCAACAATGTGCTCAATGATCCACTTCTGTAACCGACAATATGCTCCTATAAAGGATTAGAGGCCATCTTTGGCCGATCAGTTTTCCAAAAAGACCCATATACAATTTTTCACTAGTCAAACACTTTGGGCTAGATACAGAGCCTTTTCTTTCAAAACACAATACTTCCTATACATTACAACCCATATCAAGTATAATCTCAATTGTTCATTGAAATGAAGAAAGACCATCTTAGCCGATCAGAATCCTCAAAATGACCCATTCAAAGTTTATCACTAGTCAACAATTTTGAGCCAAAGGCTTCTTCTTTTGAACCACAACTTTCTTGATTGTTCAATAACCCTCAGCAAATCTTGACCCATTTCCATAACAGCCTGCTATAACCTCAGTTATACAACCTCAGATCTATCAAAATGATAGACCCACTCCATTTTTCCAACTCATCTCATGCATAATTTGAAAGGCACTCACATGTACAAGTTAGCATGTTTAAATGTTTATCACTCTCAATTTTATTCTTGCAGAATAAATCACTCTTCATAGAAAGCCTTCATCAAGCCTCTCCTATTGCAGTAGTCACCCTCAAGGGAAACCACCTCACAAAAAGAGAGAAACAAAAAAATAGAAAAGAAAAGAAAAAAAAAGAAAAAAAGAAAAGCAAAGAAAAGAGGAGGATTTTTCCACCCAGCCATTTCAAATGCTAAAGCTACTCTGCAATAGTGAACCTTGAAACTCAAAGGATGATAACCATTCATCAATGAACTACGCTTGACTTGATCCCTACACTGGGGTATGTAGGCAACCTGAATAAGGTTTAGTCACATTCTACAAGTATTCACTCATTTTGCAAGTCTTTGCAAACTTGAACATGCATCCTATCTCTCATACCATTCAAATTATTAATATCTATAGATAGACAAGAAACACCTTATGATATTGAACAATCATAAACCTAATGAAAATGTTACAACTTTGAGCTTATTATTCAACATTCATTGTCACCCAAGTCCTAAGTCACATTTCATCCCATGTTTAAGACCTCTCTCATCATTAAACATTGGAGATTAAGCTTGACAATTAATAATTATTTTGGGCCTTTTACCCATTTCATTCAAATCCATTACCTAAGCCGTCATTCAACCCATAACTAAAGTCCTTGATCTTGGAACAAACAGGGGCATAACCATCGGCAATAGGAATTCAAAAATGTATAGCTAATGATCATCAGCATAGCCAGTTCAGACATTCATGCCAGTCACAGAAGAACTAGGCTCAAAGGGCTGCCACAAATACCAACTTAACAGAGAGTTTTGTGCACATAGATTTTAAATTTTATACTCAACCAATGAATCTGAAAACTCACTATGTAGTGTCGTGCGACATCATACTTGGGCAAGACATGCCGACATAGACTTCATGAGGTAATACGGGTCCCGATTGGGCTTTCTGAAACAATCTCCTCCACCAATGGACTAAATGCAACACCAAACATGACTCTTTTGATTTCAATATAGAGATGAGACATTTCCACCACCCAACAATGACTTTGTTGTGAGGCCCTAATCAGAGATGGTGAGTCATCTCCCAACAAAGCCATTCACGACAAAACCAATCAGAGAGGATGTACCACCTCCTAGTAAATAAAAGTAAAAGGGTGCAGGGCAAGGCCCTCAAGAATGGCAATTGGGCATAGGCCCTAAGCAATGAAGTTAGGCCATAGCCCCTAAGCAATAAAAGTTGGATCTCGGTCCCTCAACAAAGAATTTAGGCCTTTACCCCTTAAGCAATGAATTGGGCCTCGTTCCCTCAGCAAAGAATTTTGGGCTTCGTCCCCTCAACAAATGGAATTAGGTCGTGGCCCCTAAGCAATGGATTTGGGCCATGGCCCCTGAATAATGAATTGGGCCATGGCCCCTGAGCAATGAATTTGGGATGTGGCCCCTGAGTAATGGATTTGGGTCGTGGCCCCTAAGCAATGATTTGGGCCCCGGCCCTTCAGTAATGAAATTGGGTAAAGACCCCTCCAAAATAGTGTTGATCCCTTAAAGATACTCGTAATTTTGAAAGTGAGCCTCATAAATTTTCCAAGATGAACTAGCAAGCAAATAAATACCGCTCTGTCGGCAAACAAATGAACCTGAAGACTACTCTATCGGTAAAGCAAATGAACCTGAAAATCGCTCCGTCGGCAAAGCAAATGAACCTAAAGACCGCTCTGTCGATAAAGCAAATGGATCTGAAGACCGCTCTGTCGGCAGTAGACTATATATTACCATTTTCATGACTAAAACCTAAAAAGGTCATCATGAATAGTATGTAGCATTTCCAAGAAGACTATATATTACCATTTTCATGACTTGATTGTCATGAATAATATGTAGCATTTTCAAGAAGACTATATATTAAGATTTTCATGATTTGAACTCATAAAAGGTCATCATGAATAATATATAGCACTCTTAACCTCAAGTTCATTGAACTCAATTTCATTGAGTTCATCAAATTGAGTTCATCATTTACCCTTAGTCATCATCCTACTTCTTACTAATCATTGGACCTGGAAGAGGGTCATTAAATAATTCTTTTGCCTTAGGAAAGGTCGTCAAAGTCATTTCTCTCGACTCAATCATAGGTCGTGAACTGTTGGACCTGGAAGAGGGTCATTAAATAATTCTTCAACCTTAGAAAAGGTCGTCAAGTCATTTCTTTCGGCTCAACATGAG
>JAOXJP010099401.1:0-14439 GCA_025762735.1 Platanus orientalis | reverse complement strand
ATATTCACTGCTACATTTTTCGATTAAGACCCTACTTACAAGCTGACCTTCCATTTATACTATTATGTACAATGGATTTAAATGTTGAGTCATGCCTTTGGAAGGTTTATAAAATCAAGTTTACTTGGAGTTTTCATCTTTGTGCCCCTGGTTCGACTTATTTCAAGGTTTCATTCTCAAGTTCGACTGCAACAGGATTTTTAGTGATGATGTCCCAAAGTTCTTTCTCTTCTTTAGAAACTTGATCCTATTGAGCTCTAAACTTAACAAGTAAAGTGAAAATCATGTTGTAGTCGACTACTTTTTTTTGGGTAATTGCTAAAGTGAAGTATGACGGTATTTTCGGTGTCACTCAAGAGGTCATTCATAAAAGACTCTAAGGGTGTAAAGGAATCTATAAGTAATCCTTCATCGTAAAAGTCATCAAAGTTGTCATCACAGAAAGGAATGTCTGCCAAATCCACCTAAGAAAGGTGCTCTTGTGGTTGAGCTTTCTTTCCTTTTTCTTGGGTGGTTGATGGTGTCTCTTATGGCTTTTCTTGGTTAGCCTTCTTAGGCTTTCAACAAATGAGCACTTGGACTGTTTGTAGCTTTTAGCTATCATTGATGTTGAGAATAGGGTAACATCCTCTCTTGAGCTTTTTATGTTCCCTCTTACCCGATTCGTCATCCAATGACACCTTGACCTAGCTGATCATTAGAAATTGGTCAAGTCTCCTATGTCCTTCATTTACTCTAGGTGTCTCTTCCTACATCCCAATCATTTGGTTAGAATTTGAGGCTTGATCCCCTTGCAGTGTTTTGGCTTGTTGTCTAAGCCATCTCATCTTTTAAGGTCTAGTCATCAATGGGAACTCCGGGTTGTATTCATATTTATATACTGACATGCTTTGGATGTGCGGCTATTGAGTTGGTGAGGTTAGTCTCACCCATCTTTCATGTTCCACTCGAGGTGGTTTGATCATCCTCGAGTACCGGCGTTCTTCACTCAGTGGCTTTCTTCCCATCCAGGGCTTGCTTACATATTGTCCTCATTCTTTTACCCATTTGTTGAGTTTTCAATCTTTGCCATGTGGGGTTCTTGCTTCTGTAGTTTGTCAATGAGACTTTCTTTCCTTCTTAACGTATTTCATTGGTTGGAAGTCTTTTGGTTCTATCTTTGGGGCTGTTGCCATAAGCTGGGCCATAATCTAGCTGCCCTCTCACATAGTTAAAAGTCGTCTTCATCGATCTCAAATTTTTCCTCATTCTCGTCAACTTTAGGCTCCCATGTCATTGTCTCAGAAAAGTCAAACTTAGCTTTTTCTTTTTTAGCCATTCCTAGGACCTTATCTGGTACCGAAACCTATGATGATAAGCCTCGAGCGGTCGAATGATTCCTTGTAGAAGGGACCACATTTGTAAGTGTCATATCGCTATATGTCTCAGCATTCAACTCTTTATTATTCAAGGCCCATTTTACAATAATTATATTGACATCTACCAACTTTGAAAAGGGGTTTGTGTCTACCTCCATAGCCTCAGTCTTCTAAGGGAATTGAAGCAACTTTTTGTTGATTCTCTCCTAGATGCCATTTCGAAATACTATGCATTTATTTGTCAAGTGAGTAACAGAATTATGCCATTTGCAATAATTCCTTCCACGTAATTCATCCTAGTTTGTGAATTTATGTTTCCCAACCAACTTGATTTGTTTAGCCTCGAGCAGCAAGTTGAATATTTGATTTTCCCTGTTTAAGTCAAAGGAATAACTCTTCATGGTAGCCGTTGGCCTATTCAATTCTTAGGCTTGAGAGTCCTTCATAGCCAAAGCATCGCATGTGAAGGGCTTAATCCCTACGAACTCTGTAAATTCCACCTTGTAGTTTAGGTCTTAGTAGTAGGTCCCATATGATGCATTGTATCGTTGGTTCTCTTCCCTCAAGATGCTTTTATATTGAGTAGCTCTTTTTGACAATTCGAACAAGTTGAAGAAGGTCATTCCCTCAATTTCTTTCTTAACTCAAAGTTGAGATCATCCTGGGAAAGTTTTGCAAACTCGACCTCAGGTAAACCACTGAGGCACATTTATTTAGCCCATTTGAACTGCATGACAAACTCTTTAGCTATTTCTTTCGGCTGTTGTTTTAGTATGGGTAAATTGGCCATTGATACCCCTAGGTCTGCTTAAGCAAAATGAGATTGGAATTTTTCTTTCATTTCTTCCCCACTTTAAATTGAGTTAGGTGAAAGATTTGTATACCATGTAAAATCTTGTCACATCAATGAGTTGGGGAACAACCTCAGTTTGTGATATCCATTATTTGAGCATTTTCCACACTGGGTGATGAAGCGGCTAATGTGTTCCATAGTAGTCTTATTATCTCCACCCAAGAAGGTGGCGAAGTCGGGTATTTTGTACCCTTGAGGGAACTCATAGTCCTTGTCTATTTGCTTAGGGTAAGGTTTTTTGTAGGCAGGTCATGTAGTCTGTCTAAGACCAGGTCCATATAGTTCCTCGAGGACACCAATCACCTGATCTCATGCATTCTGGGAGTATCCGTGTGGTGCTATGCCATATGGCCACCCCTAGGCCTGGTATGCCCCTTGGAATGGTGGAGGTTGCACATTAGGTCATGCACCCATTCCACCATAATTGTTGGTATTTGGGAAGGGGTTATGCCAGTAGTTTGGCAGTTCTGACCTCTTGTTGAGCTGAGGATTATATCCGATATACCCATTTCTTGGAGCATTTTTCCCATAAAAAGGGTAACCCCAACTTAGAGGAGCTTGTCTTCTACTTGGTGGAGGCCTTAGCCCCGCGTACCAGTATATGTTCGTGTTATGACCACAACCATTGACTTTATACCCTTGTTGGTTGTTTTGATCAAAATAGTCGCTCTTACCATTATGTTGGTCTGGACCCTTGTTTTGGGGCACCCACAATTCATATTGAGTTGCATCCATCGGCTCGAATGCGGGGTTCTCATGAACCTTGAGCCTTTCAAGCCTTATTAGCATGCTTGGCTTGACTGGAGAACCCACATAACCTTGAGCTCTTTGTGCCGATTCCCCTGTTTAAGCTGTAATTGGCTCATCAAGAGGTAGTACAGGTAGGCCTTCAGCCCTGGGTTCCACTAGGTATTCGATAAGTCTGTCTAGCCCCCTAAGCCCATTTGAGGTCTCCTAGATATCCATTCCATTTGTCACCCCCCTACTTCTAGTATCAAGGTTCTGATTAGGTTGTATGTTTTCCACAACAGGTTGGAGCACCTTGAGTAAGATTTCAACCAACACATCTGTCATCATTTGAAAACCTTTTTCGATTCTCTCAAGGAAATCATCAAGTTTCCCCTCGAGGCTCTAGGATGGTTCACTCGTCTCATTTCCACTCGAGTTGGAAAGCTGTTTATCTTTTCTGGGTGGCATTTTGAAATACTCCCACTGTGGCCACCAATCTGTTGGTTGTCAACAAAAATATTTATCTTGTCACCAAGTCAACCTGTATGGATTTCCGATTTGGGTTATCAAAAGGACAGGTTTGATAATGCCTCTAGACCGAGTACTTTTACAACAAAACAATAACACCTAATTTGATAAAAGATATAACTTTCATTAATTGTAAAAGAGCATAACATGAATAAGAAATGTACCTATAGACAGATTGTCGCAGTCCTTCTCCTAAAGTCAAGGGAGAACTTTGTTGAATCTGACTGTGAGATATGATCAATTTTCTTGATATAGAACTTTAAGGAAACTATTAACTAGACCTAGGTTGAATGCTACAGCTACTACTACTATTACTCTACGATAAAGATAAATGATTTGATATGTGTTTGATTGAATTTCTTCTTTTGTTGTCATCTTCTCTATTTATAAGATTTCTTCGATGGCTTCAAAGACATCAATATTGCTATCCATGTTTCCACGTTTACTCATAATCGTTTATCAGTTTGAATTACGGTTTCACTTGTTGGTTGATCCAAATCATGGTCCTCCTTCTTCGTTGACTAATCCAAACCGAGGGTTCCTCATTTGGTAACTAGCCTAAACCGTGGGTCCCCCACTTGCTGACTAGTCTACCCATTACTTATATGTGTGGGACAGCTGGCAAGCGATGCTAGGCTCTAACCTTTCTATCTTTCATCTGACGTGGTACACTTGGTAACTGCCCACTAAATCATTACTTGTTTACACGTGTCATTCACTGACTAGTGGATTTCAAATTGTGGTCTAACAGATTGATAACAGAATATGACGTGTTGCATATTTTAAATGAGAAAGGTATATGAGTGTTAGCGTGTTTTTTACAAAAGGTATTTTTTATTTGATTGTTATTTGACTACTAATTTAGTTGCTAATGGATGTGAACAGAAGAATCTCATCACCAAGCTAGTGCTTGAGGGTAACGAAGTTTCCAATTTTGAGGAGATTGCGACTGCCACATCCAACAGAGTTGAAAGGCTATTTTCCCAAGATTCCTTTCCCCATCCTCGAATTGAGAACCTCTATGATTTTTTTCTCCCTCCTAAGGTGGCTCTTTCTTGAAGTGCCTTTTTCTGAAGAGTAAATAAAAGTAACCATCTTCTCCATGGATAAAGACAAGTCCCCCAGTCTGGATGGTTTCTCTAGGGCTTTCTACTAATCTTGTTGTGATCTTATCAAAGGGGACTTAATGCCTTCAATGTTTTTCATGGCAATGGTATTCTTCAAATGGGTACTCAAGCTAAATTCATTGCCCTCATCCCCAAATGCAATGGTGCTTCTCAGCTTTCTGATTATAGACTTATAAGTCTTATTGGAAGCTTATACAAGATCATTGCTAAAGTTTTTTCCCTAAGGCTTAGAAACAAGCCTTTGAGAGGATGATGAAGTATAAATTAAAAATTAATTCTTTGAAATGTGCATTTGGTGTATCTGCAGGAGACGTTCTGGGATTCCTCGTGCACCACAAAAATAAAGTCAAAGCAATACAAGCCGCAGAACCACCGAAGAACAAGGAGTTATAGTGGTTCTTAGGACAAATCAATTTCCTTTGAAGGTTTATTTCCAATTCTGTCGGTAAAACCCAAGTATTTTCGCTGCTAATCAAGTTGAAGCAGAAAGAAGAATTTACTTGGAAGGAAGACCATCAACAAGCATTTGAAGAAATCAAAGAATATCTATTAAAGCCACCAGTATTAATTCCTCTACATAAAGGATGGCCTCTTAAGCTAGATATATATTGGCAACAGATAATTCTATTGGATCTTTTCTTGCTCAAGCTAATGAAGAACAAAAAGAGAAAGTCCTGTATTACTTAAGGAGGACATTAAATGATACCGAAAGGCAATATACACCTATAGAAAAATTGTGTTTGACTGTGTACTTTGCAGTAATAAAACTTAAACATTATCTTTTGTCGAACACTATTTATTTAATAGCCAAAACTGATATCGTTAAGTCTATGTTATCCAGACCAATTCTTCGCAAAAGAATTGGAAAATGGATTCTGGCTATGTCAGAATATTGTATTCAGTACATTCCACAAAAAACAATAAAGGGTCAGACTTTGGCTGATTTTTTGGCTGACCACCCTCAAAAGATGGAAGAAATTAGTCTGGAAGAACATTTCAAAATTCCAACTGTTAGCCATACTCCTTGATGTACAATTCAATGGTTCCAATATTGAAAATTATTTTGGAGCGGGAATCATTATATTTCTTCCACATGGAGAGAAATTGGAATATGCTTTCTAATTGGGTTTTGAATGTACTAATAATCAAACTGAACATGAAGCCTTAATTATTGGTCTTGAGATTCTTTTGCAATTAGGAGCAAAAGTAGTAGAAATCATGGGAGATTCATAGTTAGTAACAAAATAACGAACTGGTGAATATATATGCAATAGTTGGACCTTAAGTCCATATTACACTAGAGCCATTCAGTTGTTGGAAGAATTCAATGATGTAGCATTAAAATTCCTTTCAAGAGAAAATAATACAATGGCTAACGAAATGGCTTAAATTGCATCTGGAATAACCATCAATTGTGATGATAGGCAAAGAACTATAAAAATTACTAAAAGATCATTGCCATCACTAAAAAAAGAGAAAGAGGTATAGATCTTTGTTCACTTGAAATCGCTTCATATGATTGGAGAACTCCTTTCATAAACTATTTGAAAGATCCAAGCCAAAAAGTTGAAAGAAGAATAAAGATAATGGCTTTAAATTATGTCTTTCCCGAAGATCAATTATATAGGAAAGGGTTTAATGGACAACTTTTAAGATGCTTTGGAAAAAAAGAGGCAGAAGAAGTTGTAGCCTAAGTGCATGAAGGAATATGTGGAGCACATCAAGTAAGGATAAAGATGAGATGGTTATTTCGAAGCTATGGATATTATTGGCCAACTATTATGGTTGATTGTATCAAACACGCAAAATCCTGTCAACTATGTCAAAAACATAGACTTATACAAAGAGTCCTTGCAACAGAATTATTCCCTATATTAAAACCATGGCTATTTAGAGGATGGGTGATGGATTTAATAAGAAAAAATAATCATATTTCTTTAAATATGTATGGCTATGTTATTGTGGCAACAAATTACTTCACGAAATTGATGAAAACAAAGCCTATGAAGGAAGTAACTCAAATCCATATCATTCAATTTATAAAAGAAAACATTATTTATCGTTATGGCCTGCCTGAAACAATTATGGCAGATATAGGAACCATGCTCATAAGCCAAGATGTAAAACAATTTGCGGAAGATTTTGGGATCCGAATGTTATCCTCTACTCCCTATTACGTGCAAGCCAATGATTAGGCGGACTCTTCCAATTAAATTTTGAAAGATTTGCTAAGAAAGACCATCCAAGAAAAACCAAGGTCATGACATCAAATTCTTCCACAAATTTTATGGGCATACAATACGTCTAAAAGAACTAGTATTGGCACTAGTCCATATGCTTTAACATATGGACATGATGCCATATTACCCATGGAAATAGTAGTTCCTTCAATGAGAACTGCATTTCAAGAAAGATTAACAATGGAAAAATTTAACGAGGCCATGATTCTAGAATTGAAAAATGTAAACGAGGCAATATTAAAAGCCTTGGATATTATGAAAGCAAACAAACAAAAAATTTTAAAGGCATACAATAAGAAACCAAAGAAAAAATCTTTCGAAGAGGGAAAACTAGTATAGAAGACAATTCTACCAATAGGTACCAAAGATCATGCCTTGAAAAATGGTCCCCTAGTTGGGAGGTCTATATAAGATATTTCAAGTTCTTCAAGAAGGAACATACATCCTATAGGAAACAGAAGGATTAATCATGAAAAAAGCAATTAACGAAAAAAATTTCCCACAAGTTGGGAAACCGAGAATCATTATAGCGTAAATTATGGCAGAAATGCCAACTTAATCCTGCAAAAGAAATTTCCACAACAGATAGAATCAAAGCATAGAAATATAAGATCAAAGGACAACCGGAAGAAATTCTGGTATTAGAGTAAAAGTTAAAATGGCTAAAATAAGCCAATACACAACATCAAATAAAGTTTAAATGACCATCGGCCAATAGAAAGTTAAAAATTCTCCTTGAAGAATTTTTGAACCTTAGACCATACTCTTATGATACGGAGTACATGGTCAGAAAGTTCTTATTTCTTTTCTTTCACTTCCTTCAGTTCCATTGAGATCTTCCTCTTCTTCATTAGGGTGGTTGACATCTCGCCCTTCAAAGTGTTTCGCTTTTCTTCATAAGCATTCGATTTCTTTTTGTCCTCAGAAATCTCCACCTGTTTGGATGCTTTCTCAAATGTCAACCTTTGAATCTCAATGTCAATCCTAATAATATTTTTCTTTGCCTCAATTATGTTGGAAGAAATAACCTCACGTTCGGTGTTAAAGGATTCAACTACTTGTTGGAATTCTGGGATGCATGCGGGAATTTGAGATTCTTTAGAAGACAAATATTCAATCTTGTGAAGGCTAGAAGTGATTTTGTAATCTCAGAGACAGATATAATAGAAGACAGTCAAATGGCCAGCCGATGAACATGACTCTTTAGATCAGAAGTGAGATCAAACAACTTCTTAATAAGATCTCCCACATCCTTTTTGTTCTAAGAAAGAACAATCTTAGAATAACTCATGAAAAGAAATGAGGAAAGATGATCCTTAAGTTGCTCAAATTGAGAGTCTTGTGATAAAAGAAGTTGTGTGATGGAAGAAGAATTTGTAATACCAGGAGTATCATCTGGAGATTCAGCCAACAAATTTCATAAGAGAGAGTCCAGATCATCATCACCCATAAAAGGAGCAAAGGCCATGGGTTTGTTTAGAGGGTAATGAATATGAGGTTCTTCCACAATTAAAGATACTATTAAAGAATTCAAAATAAGAGGAATATGGCCTGGTTGGATAGGTTCTTCACGCCCAAGAGAAAAGTTGTTGTAGGAGGACTGGGAGGCAAAGGCTCAAGAAGACTGACGTCTTACACTTCTAGAGTAACTTTTGGAGAAACTTCTATAGGGACTTTGGTGGAAATTTCTTTTGCAATATTTGAAGATACTTCATTTTCTTCTTTAATCAAATCCAAAAATGCCCCTAGATCCTGTGTCTAAAAGGAAGAAGAATGGCGAGTCCTCCTATATATAGTTGTGTCAGGAAAACGATCTAACTTCTTCACCAGCTTCTTTCTCCTCTTACTTAGTGGCTCAAGGTCACATGGATTGTTTTCCGCAGAAGGAAGGTGACCTTATGCAAGTAATTCAAGTAGATGGGTGCCCACTAAGGGTTGGGCCTTCTCTACTGAAAAATCAAAGGAAGAAAGTCAGTTAAATATTTATGATAAAAATTAAAGAAGAAAGATTAGACTTAATTCTTTTCTCAATAAAACAATTAGTGTCATCCCATACAATAATTATTCCTTCTACTATAACAGGGTGAAGTTCATTTAAAAACTTCCCTTCAAAATCTACTCTTGCTGATTTATAAGGAGGAATAAGTGGGTCTACTATACCAAAGGAGGCTATAGGAACTTTTGGAAAAAGAGGCTTAAAAGGCAACAAATAATCTTTCTATCTGTCTCGAGGAGCCCCAACTTGAGGAAATTTTTTCATACATTCATCTTCAAATTTCTCCTTCCTAGCAGCCAACCCAGACCTCCTTTTATTTTTGGCTTCCTCCTCAATATCAAAAGGATTCCATTTTATTTTGTAAAACTTTTCATATCTTTTTATTATTGAATAATGAGCATTTACAGAAAGAAGGGTACCTTTTCCCTTGGAAGATTTCTTAACGATTGCTTTTTCTTTATTTTCTTCCATCGTATCCCTTTTGGATGATTTCCTTTTTGATACTGTTGGACGAAGCTGTGAAGAAGAAATGGAAGGAGGGGACCTAGAACTAACTATTATAGGATTTTTGGAATAAGGATCCTGAATAATTTGGTTAGATTCACTATCAGAAAAAATCGACACAATGTTAAGCCCTGAAAGATTTGCTTTTGAACACAGAGGGAGGATATGGCCAACAAAGTATTTCTTCCACCATTCCTTGTATTGAATCACTATAAAAGAAGGGTTTCAAGGGGTGTCAGTCATGGTGAAAGAACTTTGTGACAATTCAAATTCTTTTAGTACATCTTTAACATCTTGGGGAGTGGCTAAGGTTCTTTGATGAGGTGGAGAATTCTTGGTGAAAAAAGGAGGAACTGGAATCATCTAACAGAATCTAAATTGACGAGCAATCTGGTGAGGAGCATAAAACTCAAAGCCAGGTTTGTAGTTCAATTTATCATAAATACCCCTATAATGTAAATCTCAGAGGAAAAGATATGAATGCCATACATGAAAGATTTTTTGATAAGGAGTGAAAATCAAGGATATTACCTGCATATCATAAATGACCATACAGGTGATCAAGAAAATGACAAAAAAGTTAATCATCTCCTTTAGTGGAGAGATCACAGAAGAATTCCAAACACTATTTGAATGAAAGATATTTTGGTCAAGAAACTACCCATCTACAACCATAAGAAAGATAATTTGCGCCGGGAGGAGGTTTGGCAATGCAAGCTTTTAGGTAAGAAAAATACTCATTGATCCATAATTGGATAAAGCAAAGGGGACTACCAATGCTACAAAGATTTTTCTGGTTGAGATTATTCAAACTCCTATAGAGTTAAGCAAGCAAGAAAGGACTTAATGCCAATTTCTTTCCTTTTGCTAAGGTGACAACTACGGGACAATATTCTTTAGTCATGCTGCTGAGAGGACAAACAATGTACCTACAAAGCTAGTAAAGAAGAAAGGCACTGTGCTCTTAAAAGAAAATGGTTTTGGTAATCTGAATTTCTTTCAAAATGAATTTGGTGAAAGATTCTCTAGTGTTAGAAGAGTTAAATTTTGAATCTATGGAAGAAGAAAAGAGTTCTGCTGAAATTACCTCTCCATGAGGAGGAGGAAGGGTTATATAAGCCACATCCAAAAAAGAGGGGGACATCATCTTGTAACCAAAATGAAAGGAATTTGTGGAGGAAGACCAAAAACAGGCAGTTGCAGCTAAAAGTTCTTTGTCTATAGGAAAATCGAACTTAGAAAGGAGAATACACTCTGATACCTAAGTCATCGCATAAGTCTCCATAGTGAGGAAGAAGACGTGCTACCTAATTAATCCATTGATCATGATTTTTAGGCCAACATTTTAGAGAGTTATTTTTGTTCCATATGGACCAAGTCAGGTTTTCTCGAGACAATAACAAAGTTTTAGAGTTATATAGATGATATTGCGAAGATAACAATTTAGGAAGAAAAGAAAAGAAAGCATGACCTAAAAAGGGTTTATCATCAATATAAGAGAGTACCTGGTAGAGACTCTGAACTACTTGCATGGTTTTCCAACTGAGAAGCTAGAAGATCGGAGGGAAGAGCTTTTGAGGAAGATGACTCGCTGCTAAATGCCATGAATAAAGAGATTTCAAAACAAAGAAGAAGAAGGAAGTAATGATAACCATCTTCATAAGGAAGGAAAAACAAGAATCAAGGGAGATCCCTTAAAAATAGGAGCAAAGAAGTAAAAAGGCTTGGGACTTGGTAGGGAAAAGACACGTGGAACAAAGTAGTAAAAAGAAAAGATGAAACGTCATTTCAAATTCTTTTGAATTCAAAATGACGGGGGGCATTGTTTACACCATAAATTTGCTGCCATGATTCCTGGCCAAAAATGGGTCACGTGGTTATAGATTAGAAAAGGCGGTTAAGTGATAATGGCATAAAGATGTCATTATAAATAAAATTTGAAATTTAAAACAAAGGATATCTATGAAAATCAAGTGGATGACTGAATTGGGATTAATCACCAATCTAGGTGATTTATCTAATGACAAATGCATCATGTGTAGTAAATGTAAAATTACATGTAGCTCCTTTAAGAGTATAGAAAGATCAACGAATATTAATCTATAGCATGGTAGATTAGGACATATTAATCATAAGAAAATCAAGCGGATGATTGAATTGGGATTAATTACTAATCTAGGTGATTTATCTAATGAGAAATACATCACGTGTAGTAAATGTAAAATTACATGTAGCTCCTTTAAGAGTATAGAAATATCAACGAATGTGCTAGATCTGGTACACAGTGATATCTGTGAAATGACCGACAGTCTTACAAGTGGAGGTAAAAAGTATTTCATAACTTTCATTGATGATGTGTTCAAGTGTGTGTGTGTGTGTGTATATATATATATATATATATATATATATATATAGATAGATAGATAGATAGATAGATAGATGAAGCATTTGAGAAGTTCAAGTCTTATAAGGCGGAAGTTGAAAACTCCTATAATTCCAATATGAAGACATTGAGGTCTAATCGAGGTGGTGAGTACATTGACTCATATTTTATTAAGTTTCACGAAAAACATGAAATTAAAAGAGAAATGTCAGCACTGTACACTCCACAGCAAAATGGAGTTGCTGAGAGAAAGAATTGTACCTTAACTGAGATGGTCAATTCTATGATAACAAGTTTAGGTACATGTCCAAGTTTATGGGGAGAGGCCTTGCTGACTACATGCCATGTATTGAATCGTATTCCTCAGGTTAAACTGCCAAATGGATATACCTTAAAGGTTGGACTGAGAGGATCAAATTGTGCTTTTATTGGATACTCTATGACGAGTAAGGCTTACATATTTCTAAATCTTGAAATACCTTCTCCACACACCGTGGTTGAATACATCAATGTTAAGTTCTTTGAGCACACATTTCCATTCTAGAAAAGTCAAGAAATAGTGGGGGTAAAAGAGTATGAGTTCAGTAATAAGCGGAAGTCCGAGTGTTCTAAGAATGTTGAACCTCAAAAAAGTGCTAGAGAAAGAAAGTCGAAGGACTTTGGTCTTAACTATGTAGTTTGTCTAGTAAAGGGTGATCTATTATCTTAAGAAGAAATAATGTCATCTCATGATGCTATCTTCTAGAAAGAAGCAATATATGAAGAAATGCACTCCATTATTCCAACTAAACATGGGTCCTAGTGGATCTACCTTAGGGTTGTAAACTTATTGGTTGTAAATAGGTTTTGAAGAGAAAACTTCGACTAGATGGTATAATTGAAAAGTTCACGGCCAAAATGGTTGCTAAAGGGTGTGGAGAAAAGGACTTTGATTACTTCAATATATATACCCCTATAACAAGAATATCGACTATCAGATTGCTGATAGTGATGACTACAATAATGAATCTAATTATTCATCAAATGGATGTAAAAATTGCCTTCCTGAATGGTCGCGTAGAAGAAGAAATTTACATGAAGCAATGGATGGTTTTGTCATGCCAGGTAAAGAAAATAAAGTATTCAAGTTGATAAGATCCTTGTATATCAAGTTCCTAAGCAGTGGCATGATAAGTTTCGATCGACTCTCCTTGGGAATGGATTTAATTCCAACGATGGCCACATGTGCATTCATAGTAAGACCATCAAAGAGTCATGTGTGATTATCAGTCTTTATATTGATGATATGTTCATCTTTAGGACTAATATTGATTGTGTTAACAACACTATGAAGTTTCTATCTTAGGTGTTTGATATGAAAGACTTAGTGTAATGCCCCGCTTTGTACTAAAAGGGTAAAATTATTCTATAAGGGTAAAACTATCATCTCTCATATTCTAAACATACCTTAGGTTGTTTAGGAACCTTTTGGATTGAGTTAGAAGTGTAGAACTCAAGTTGGGTCTCGAACTTGTCAAGTTCGAAAATTATCCTAAATACATAATTTGGGTGACTTCCCAAACCCACTTATACTAATATCCAGTGAATTAGAGTATGAGATATACCTTGTTGGAAAGGCTTTTGATTTTTCTTTCCAATGCAACAAACAGTGCCCACTTTTGAGTTTTTTAGAGAAAGTTATGACCATTTTCCTGCAATAGGTTTTATAGACAGAATTTGTGTAGTTTCGGGTTACGCAGGCCGGGTGCCCCAACCACCACTCAGGCACCCAAGATATACTACTTGGGGTGCCCTAGAGGGTGGGTCTTAGGTGTCCCATGGTCGTGGGAGGTGTCCCAACTTTGGAAAGTTGAAAAAAAGGTAAAAAATGCTTAGAATAGTTTTTTTGTGATGTGACACTTGCTCATTGGTTCTCCAAACATGTGGGATCTCGTCATATGCAAGTTATAACTCTAATAACACCTCAATTAGGTTATTTTGTTTTATTAGAATAAAGAAGGACAAAGTTAAAGAGATTAGGGAAAGTTCTTAAGCAAAGTATGAGAGTTCTTCCCCAATTGGGGAAGTTTCACTCCCAACTTTGAAAATTTATTCTGAATAGCTTGTTTTTCTACTGGAATTTCCTAGTTTTATTCTTTTAATACTAGATCTACTATAATATTATAGAGTAAGGTGATTTAAGGAGGTGAAGTAAAGGCTTCATTGCTTATAAGCTTTTAGATTGAGCTTTGGTAAGCAAATTTTGCATACTATAGATGATGTGATGTATTCTCCTCTTTGATTACCTTAGATCTTTGTGTTTTGGTTGTGGAAATCCTTTGGAATCTCTAAAATGATTAAATATATTGGTCTAACTCCTTGAATCTTAGACTTAAGCTTCTTTTGTAAGTAAATCTTTCATGATATGGATGATGTGATGGAAATTCCTCTTTGATTTTTGGAGTTGTATTTGAAACTCCTTGAAATCTCTAAAAATATGTCAAAACCTATGCCCTAAGCCATTGAACCTTGTGATTTTTAGATTTTAAGCTTCTCTAGTTAGTAAATCTTGCTTACTAGGGGTGATTTAAGGTGAATCACTCTTGTGATTTCAGATTATGTGATACTATACATGGAATTCTCTGAGATTATTAAAATTATTTGAATTCAATCATTTGAAACATATTAGATCTTTGATTTTTCAGCTTATTTAGTAAGTCTTCATGCTCCTTATGTTTGGGA
>JAOXJP010099390.1:0-14439 GCA_025762735.1 Platanus orientalis | reverse complement strand
CTGGTGCAGTCATTGGTCTTCGTTGCACATGCCCAAACCATCTCAATCGACTTTCCCTCATTTTATCACCTATTGGGCTACCCCTAAACTCCCACGAATGAATTCATTTCTAATTTTATCATTTTTAGTCTTGCCACTCATCCATCTCAACATCCTCATTTCAGCCACACTCATTTTATGTAAGTTTTGTTTGTTGGCTGCCCAACATTCTGCTCCATAAAGCATGGCTGGTCTTATAGTTTTTCTTATATAATTTTCCCTTGAATTTTAGTGGTATTCGTTTATCACACAACACTTTAGAAGCACCTCTCCACTTCAACCATTCCACCCTTATTCTATGGGCAACATCATCTACAATATCTCCCTCTCTGTGCATGATTGAACCAAGATAACGAAAAATGGTCACTCTGGGGTATCTCTTGGTTATCTATTCTAACTACTCCCTCGTTTCTACTCCTATTTTGGCTAAACTTGCATTCCATATATTCTGTTTTAGACTGTATAATACTAATAAATCTCAAGTTGGGAGTATGAAGCCTTTATTTAGTTGTACATTACATCTATCAGGTCATGGGTTAGGTCTCGACTTCCCCAGTCAAAAAAAGAAAATTCTTGAGGTAAAATATCTGGCATTCTTCTATGGAAGATGGACTATGGTGATCGGATCGGCTTTTGGTATAAAGAAACACCTTGCATGAAGGTTTTTTATTTTTATTTTTAAATATGTGAGTGTACATAGGTGGGAAAAAAGCATTCCCTTCAGTGGAAAACAAGAACGATTAAGAACTGTGCCTTTACAAAATCACTATGCATGAACTGTTATCTCTCCCTAAAATCCTTCCTTTTACATCTACACTCAACCAAGTTGGATTTGTAAAATGGTGTTTAAAGTTGTGTAAATCTAGGTTTTACAGCTAAGAGATAGAAGAAGAAAGAGGAGGAAGAAGGAGAAGGGTAGGAGTAGAATATGTAGAGTGATTCTACTCTCTCATACTGATTTTATTTATATAATGACAAAAAAAAAAAAAAAAAACATGAATTATATGATATATTTACAAGTATATCCTACCAAGTGTCCTAGGGCAAAAGTACCCATATTACATGAATACAAGGTACACTACTACATTCCAACACTCCCCCTCAAGTTGATATGTACATGCCATGCATACCTGCCTTGTCAACAATTTTTTAAAGTTAGGACCACTCAAACCCTTAGTAAACAAATCTGCTAATTGTTCTTTATTCTTAACAAACGTTGTGCATCTCATTGGATTGGAGCTTCTCTTTGATAAAATTTTGTGTCAACTTTGATTTTCTTTGTCTTTTCATATTGAATTGGGTTGAGAACAATATTGATTGGTACCTTACTGTCACAATAAACAATTGAGGAGAATGGTACCAAGCAAGGGAATTATTTCCATCAAAATGCACTGTAATTATTTCCATCATTACGACATTGCCAAGATTACCACTACCATATCCAGTTGAAGTAAAGGAGGCTTCACTAACTTCAGACATCATTTGAGCACAAGAAAACACTTTACAGGAATAATAGAATAACAGGACTGTCACACACACAATTGGTCCACGATCCACATGAATATTGCAGCAACTAATACGATTAAAACTTCCACTCTTTCACTAGAGTTACGGTACTAGGACTTTCACTAGTCCAGTGCAAGCAACAAACTACTTAATATTTAAATCTATGCCAGAGCTATCAGGTCTACACAACATGGGTTGACACCACTGTAGGCAGGTATTTGTCACGCTTTTCAAAAAATAATCCCTACTACTGCACGACTAAGGATACTAGATCATGCATCACCAATGAGCACCTCTAGGAACTGAATCCATCACTAACATCAACAAAAACACATCAAACAGCACCCAAAACACATCACAGATAAGATCAGGGTGTTCATGAAATAGGAGAGCCCAAACACGGTTTTGGTACATAGGGTGGTAGACATGCCCTACAAAAAACATCACCACGCCTTCAAAACACCGCTGATTTGAATGGGATCAAATCCCATACTCACATGATTAGGGTGAAAATTTCCTTAAAGGCCAATATAAGAAAAGGAAAAAAAAAAAAAAGAACTCCATGTCTAACACAGGATTTTCTAGAATTTTGTGAAGAAAATTCCTTAAAAAAAATCATTAGGCTTTTCAAACAAATCATCGAACTGCACAAAAATCTTTGATAGATCATGTTGTAGGTAGATTCGATAGTGCTGATGTTACTTGTATCTTCTGTTGACGTTAGCAATTGTATCTCTGATTTGGTCACTTGCCTTACACCTCTCAATCCCTCTGCTACCAAGTTGAAATATTATATTTGATCAGGTTGAAGAATAATAGAGGAGAAGGAAGAAGGAAGAAGATAATAAATATTAGAGACCATATGGAGAATTGTATGGAGAAGAGTGGTGTTCTCTCTCATACATTATTATATATATGATGGGAGAAAGGCATAAATAGCCCTTTACATAAGACCAAAATTCATCAGACAAATATATCCATACTCATACGTCTACACATATTTCTTCTGTTACGATAAAATACTCTTCTAGGATTGAGCAACCTCAATTTCAAGAAATATCATAGCTGACCCAAATCTTTTATTTCAAATTCCCTTCCCAAAAATATCTTTAGGCAGCTTACTATATATTGATCATTGGTAGTTATTACAATATCATCAATGTTGACTGAGAATTATCATTGTACCATCCTGATGCTTGACATAGAGAGTGATCTATATGACATTGTTTGTATCCATTCTTGAGTATAGCACCTAGGAATGGAATCTCTTAAACCATTCCTTGGGTGATTGTTTTAGATTTTATAAAGCCTTCCTGGGGCTATGCACATTCTCTTTACTGAAGACATGCTGAAAACTTGGAGGTAGCCTTATGTAGACTTCTTCTTCTAAGTCTCCATGAAGAAACACATTCTTCACATCCAGTTATAAGAGAGACCATCCTTGGTTGTTTGCAAGTAATATAAGAAATTCATTTTCGCTATGGGTGCAAATGTTTCTTGATAGTCAATCCCATAAGTTTTGGGGTAACTTTTTTGTCACTAACCAGGCCTTATATGTCTCTACTATCCTATCCAGTTGAAGCTTCACAAAGAAGACCCATTTGCATCTTACTGGTTCTTTTCCTTTGGGTAGGTTAATTACATCCAAGTATCATTCTTTTCCAGCACTTTTATTTCTTCCTTCATGGCTTCCCTTCATATTGGTTGAATGAGAACCTTTGCACACTACAAGGGACAGAAATAGAAGCCAAAGAAGTAGAAAAAGCTTGAAATGATGGAGAAAATGGCATCATATGGAACATGATTAGAGATTGGGTGATGGGGGTAAGAGTGAATACCCTTCCGGAGCATAATATGAAGGTGAGTAACATAAAGAGGCTCAGAAACATTACCTGTGTTAGAAGGTGGACTGGAAGAGGCTTCATGGAGAGGGACATGAGGGCTGTCATTTCTTCTTTCTTTAGAGTTTCCCCTCCTCACCACCTTTACTGGAGTTGCTGCCACCATCAAAGGAATATGTGGGAACTGGAAGAGGAAGAAAAAACCTTTCTTCACCGATATGCTCCCCCTGAGGAGTCGTCTTTTGGGAGTAGAAAAAAGGAACACGCTAAAGAATGCCCATATCACATCCATAGATACAAAGTAAGGGTCATTGCTGTGTTACAATGGTAGCGGCTTGGGCTGTCTAGCATGAAAATACGGGTTCAAGTCTGGTGAGCAGCCACTTTGTGCTATAAGCCAAAGGTTAGGTTTGTTTCCCATTCACCCCTCCTAGCACCCTGCAATTACGGGACCAACATCGAGTAATGATCTTTATCCATAGATACAAAGTGCTTATGGGTCAAAGGGTGATAGCACTTTTACCCCTTTCAACTCAGAACATACCCTAAGAAAATACACTTAAGAGATTTGGGATATTGTTTGGACCTATTTGACTTTGCAATGTGAACAAAACAAACATAGCTAAAGACCTTGGGAGGATTGGAGAAAAGGGTGGAGCCACTAGGAAGAATCTCAAAGGGAGATTTAAAGCCAAGTACATGTGAGGGCATGCGATTCATGAGGTGGGCTATAGTTTGTGAATCATTAGACCAAAATACTTTTTGAACATTTATGGTGAGGATAAAGGCATGAGTAATATCAAAGAGATGGGGATTTTCCTTTCCTCTAAACCATTACGTTCTAGAGTGCCTGGACATGTGTGTTGGTGAAGGATACCTTTTTGAGAAAATAAGATGAAAACAAACTCGATGTGTCTTCACCACCATTATCAGAATGAAGAATCTTTATCTTCATGTTGAATTGGTTTTCAACCATCTTATGAAAAGACTGAAAGATAAAAACGACGTCACTCTTGAAAATCAATAGATAAATCTATGTAGCTCGAGAATAGTCATCAATAAAGGTGATAAATTGGCAAAAGTCAAATGAGGAAATAACAGGGGTGGCATCATGCTTTACAGAATAAGGCATGGTACTGTGATTAGAATTGATAGGATACATAGTTCGATAATGTTTGGCATACTCACATCTCTCACAATAATTTTTTTTTTTTTTTTTGATAAATGACAACAATTTTATTGAAAAAACCATGATGTAGACATAATCTAGAGGTTATTGTATGTGCTATTCCACAAGAGAGTCAAGTTCAAGATGGGGCCTAAAGATGGGTTAGTTTAAGTGTTTTAAGGGGTGAGATATACTTGTAATAAGGCCAATAGTGCTATGGGTAATTTGGGTTTTTTAGTACAAATGTATTTTTGTAATAAGGCATTGTTGCTAAGGGTATTTTAGTATTTTAGTGAGTCAACAAGTCAAAGTGGGGTCCTTTTGGAGTGCTGGACAAAATTCTCTAGAAGACCTTAATTTTGGTTGCTTTGGTTTTTAGAAGAAAGTCAATGTTTTAGTAGTTTTAGGCTTAGGACGGTCTTAGGTAGCAAGTAGGCTAGTTAATGTAGGACTTTCTATTTTAGTTCTTACTATTTTCTTAGTGTTTTGAGCATATGTAATGGGCTGCACGTTTTTGTATTGGTAGACATGAATTATTGAATTAAATTTTGGTTTGTTTGGGTTTTATTCCTCCTCCTTTTCCCCCTTTCCCATGGTTTAACCTTGTGTAACTTGGGGTTCTTCCCTAGTCTCTATCTTGTTCTTTCTTTCTTTTATTTCTTCTTTTCTTAGTTTCTTCTAACCCTTGTTCTCTCTTCTTCCTTCCTCCTTTCTTACGTCTTTTATCTCATTTTCAATCTACATCTAAGGTGCTGCCATGAATACCATCAATATACTCCATTAAAAAAGTACAACAGGTTTGAGTTTTTATAATTTTTTATATCAAAACTTATCATAATTTGATGAAATTTTGCATGAGCATACCTTTATGAGTCATCCAACACCCTACAAATTTTCAAAATTTTATGACCCACGAGCAAGGGTATTTTAGTAATTTTAGTTTGTTTGTCCAAAAATTTCAAAATTACCCTTCTAGGTTATTTCTTCCTCTTCTCTTCCCCTTGTCTTATCTAAACTATTCTAATTACCTCTCCTTTGTTCTCTTCTTCAATTCTTAATCATTTTCCACAATTGTGGCTACTTGGTTGTGTTTAAAGTTAAATTCTTGGTTCTTTAAGTGTGTTCTTTTTTCTGCATCTTCTCTTTGCTATTCAATTGAGTTCTTGGCATTAACCTACATCAATTTTGGATATCCTCTCTATTGTTCTACATCAATTTTGGTATCAGAGCTGCATCAAACCAACTACAAAATACTAATACAATAACATAAAACAACCAATGTAGAACCTACTTAAAAGTTTTAAAACCCATCGGAAACTCACTTCCTATTAAAAAGGAAGAAACTACAACCCCTCAATCAGCCAATTTATTTGCCATTGAGTTTTGTTTTCTAAGAATATGAACATACTTAATTATCCAAAAAAAGAATATGAACAAACTTTATACCCAAATAATAAGATATTTCCTAATCTCATTTGCATAATGCCCCAATTTCCAAGATCCCTCCCCTGTATCCTTTCCCCACCCAATAATCGTTAGAGAGCCTTTGTTGAGTTGCATATACCTATTGGAAGTGTCTTGACTCTTCAAATCACGAATGGTGCATCCAAACCCCCATGTCTCTAGATTTCCTTTTGACGTACTATCAAAATTTAGCTTCAAAACTCCAACTTGAGGAGGAACCCACCGCAATACTAGCTTTGCCTTTTGGTTGTTTAGGGAGATCGAGATGATCCAATCCGTCATGAAAACAACAGTGGAGAGATCTGTGAACTCTTTCATGACAAGAATCCAATTGCCCACTTCCCTTAAAATGGAATTAGCAACTTCACAATGCCCTTTATTTAATCCATCAAAGATCCGTTGATTCCTTTCCTTTCATATGCCCCTTAGAACACCATTATTTAAACAATTCCAAAACTGTCTCCCTAGAGAGCCCATACCCCCATACCCTAACTATTCCAATGATGAATCATATCTACAGTAGTCTCCGGCATAACCCATAATCAATGGCGACTCCCAAAGAAATAGTTCTAAATGCTTCTTGAGAACTCACAATGAATAAAAATATGGTTTGTAGTCTCACTATTGTTTTTGCATAGCACATACCAATTAGGAGAGAGAACCATAGTTGGCTTTTTCGTTGGATCATGTCCATAGTATTATTGCAATCTAAAGAAGTAGTCCACATAAATGCTTTGATCCTTGGAGGCACATGAGGACACTAAATCTTTTTTGATGGAAATGAGAAATATGCAGGTGGCAAATTTAATAAAGCCAAGAAAATAGACTTCAAAGAAAAACGACCTGAAGACTCGAGAGTCTAAACGTTTTTTGTCCAGAATCAAAGAGGATAGAAAAACTTCATTAAGTCTTGAAAAAAAGTTTAGCCACCAACTTGACTTATCATTCAAATAAATCCCTAGAGAACGGTAAATTCCAATCTAGACCGTTTGAAGAATCTGAAAAAACATTAGCAACAAAAGCATATTTGTGAATTGAGATGAGGAATAATCGGGGAAAGGTATCATCTAATGGATGATCTCCCCACCAAAGGTCCCTTTAGAACCTAATAGAGCGACTATCATTGTAATGCCCCCGAATCCAGTCTCATATGTTGTCCGTATGAGCCCCGGATTTGGAACGTTACTTTGACACTCGATTTGTATTCCATATCTTATAAAGTCAAACATTTATATCATAGTCTCATAATCCATTATATTCCATATCGTGCGGTAGCGTAAAAACATTTACTTACATCTTATCTTAGACATAAGCCTTTCACTATTAAACCATAACTCTTGTTTCGTTATCTTTTCGTTTAGTGGAAGCATACTTCATTTCACAACATGTAACCATAATTATTCAAATCACAATAATGTACAACGGAAACATGTAAACCATAAACCATTAGTGGTTCCATTCATTCACATAGCTGTGAAGCGGGAAAATAACCATCCATTTCACATCCATAAACTATGAACATAAGATATAATACCTATAGGTCTTACTTTCATCAATATAAAACGTTCAATGTAAGTATCGTTTCTAATACATTCACATCCAACTATAAAAGTATGATTATTACATTCCCCAAATCATGTCTTATATAGACTGAAATAAAATGACAATCTTTTTTCAATTGGATCCACCGCAACTAAGCCATCGACCCAATCAATTAATCATATTATCCAAACGTGTGCCAATTGGGGTGAGCTTGACAGACTCAACAAGTATAAATGCAAACCATATCCAAAATGGCAGATATATCTTACACACAAGTTTCTCCTATCTAAAGTAAACATGGATAACAATATGAAGCTTAAACTATAGGAAACAATAACATCTAAGTCTATAGGTACAATTAAATAAGTCATATGACCATATTCAATGCCATGGACAATAAAGGAGTACGTGCACAATGTAATGATAAGTGTAACATCGTTCACTTTCAGAATTAGTTGTTCATATTTGTTTTCATACTTTTTATCAATAGTTCACTCACTTATCATCAAAATTCGAATACATTCATATCACATAGTTCATTTGCTTATAGATTTGATCAATGTCTTATTCATTAATTCGTATCACTTGTCAATAGATTTTAAAGATTCAATCATTATTCTCCATTGTAGTGACTCAATGGGAGGTCTCGAAACAATGTTTAATAAGATTTAATAGGTGCAAATGAACGGAAAAGGTACAAGCCATGTCAATATCATAAACTTCCATTGTTACGACCTAATGGTAAGTCCCAAGACAATAATCAAAGGGATTCAATGATTCAATGTGTTCAAAAATAGTATTTAAAGGGATTCAATACCATAAATGGATTAATCTCCATTGTTTATACCCAATGAGAGGTCTCAATACGATATTCAAAGTTCAATAAAATTCTACCTTACTTTAACCCAGGGTTAGGTCCTTTCCTTGTTTGAACCCAATGTTAAGTCATCTAAATAGAATTCTGCCTTGTTTTGACCAAGGGTTAGGGCACTTTCTTGTTTAGACCCAATGTTAAGTCATAGAATTCAGTGAATGGTTCAGTAACTCAATAAGGCCTAAAGAGGGTTCAATAGTTCAAAGATTCAATGACATTTCAAAGTTCAATTATCAATAGAGATATATCAAGGATATCAGTAGCCAATATGGGTTCTCATGACATATGAAAGAAGATTGCATGGTTTCATATGTTCCAAACATGATACATTCATATTCCATATTCAATTGGTCATATTTCATTCACATAGATAAGAAATGATCATTACTTCATGTAGATCTCCATAATTTATAGTTCTTATGATCTTTCATATCATGAGATTTTTGTTTTGTTCAAAGGATTCAAAATTTTAATCATTGGTATGTATTTCATAGTTCATTTTTAAAATTCGGAGATTCAATCATACTTCATTTCAGTCAAGACATTTTCTCATGTTCAATTTCATATTAGTTCAATGAAATTCATATTTCTTATGGCAAATCAATAAGATTCACTTAATTCAATCACATCTTGTTTTATAACAATCTATTTCATATAGATTCTTATCAATTCGATCTTAGATCCATGTCAATTACATGTCTAATATATAGATTTCAAAGGAAAACTTCATGGATCTATCTATAAAGAAGAACATGAGATCAAAACATACTTATATTCAATATTCATAGTGATTTACATGAGGTTTCGGTAGAAAACATTGATTCAGCAAAGGAATTTGGCATATGTGAGGAAAATATCATCCAATTTACATAGGATTCACTTATAATCATAACAATCACTAAGTTAGAGCAAAAATCTCATGGTTTCCAAGTTAAAAGCATTCCAACAGTGGGATTTATCATCAAATTATGAGGATTTACAAGAAACAATGGAGGAATTGATATTAGTTTACAATAGTACTTATTATCCTTTCAAATCCTTTATTCTTACCCAAGCTTTTCACCTCAATCTCTCAAATCCACCCTGTTTATAGAAATTAGTTTAGATCTAACATTGAATGAATGTAACTAAGATAATCAAGGAGTAAAATTACTTAATCTAGTAAAAGTTCCCAAGATTGGGTTAAACTTACCAAATTGGGGAAAAAATTCTCATTCCTTCCAAAATCTCCTAATTCTCTCTCTTCCTTTCTATACTCTTAAGAGGTATAATAGAGTCAAATGAGGTCATTTAGTGGCTATAAGTCGTCACAAACGAGATCGCATTCATGTGGGGGTTAAGTAGGAGCAAGCCACATCATAAAAGTGGTAAAAATTGCAATTTTTGAACATTTTAGCATTTTTGGGCATGTCATGATCGATCACGAGATCCGTGATCGATCACAGACCTCCTAGATATCACTCGAGGACCCCACTGCTTCATTCATGATTGATCAGGCCAAAATCAGGCTTTTGTGATTGATCACGAGATTTGTGATCACGCGATTTATGATCGATCGCGCTTTTCCAGAAAATCCAATACATACACTCCAATAAAACGACTATAACTTTCTTTACAAAACTTCGAATTACGAACAGTTTGAGGCGTTGGAAAGACGACTCAAAGACCTTTGCAACAAGGTATGGCTCATCCTCTTGCCCCAAATACGCATTCAGGACAATTTTGAAACTTGACAAGTTCTTGGTCTTACTTGGGTTCTACACTTCTAAGTCAGTCCAAAAGGTTCCTAAACTACTCTAAGGTCTGTCTAAACATGTGCAAATGACAATTTTACCTTTACACATGCAAAATTACATTTTTTACCTTTTTAAGACATTACGAGGTATTATAATCACAAACTACAAATCTAGTATTAGGACTGAATAAAGGAAATAGGTTAATGACATTTTTCTAAGTTAAATAAATAGAATGAGATGGACGTGAATTGCAATCTGCACCATTTGAATTCATCCCATATCTACTTAAAATTGTAGAATTCATAAACTTCCACCCTCAGTCGAGAATCGCCATAACCATTTCCTAAGAAGCTCTGTATTTCTTTCCTTAAGACAATTAATATCCAATCCACCCATGCTTTTCGGATTATGAACAACATTCCACTTCACCAAGTGATCCTTCTCATTTCCACCTTCCCATAGGAAAAGGTCCCTTTGGAATTTTTCAAGAGTTCTGATGATCTTTGTGGGCATTTTGAATAAAGACATAAAATACTGAGAGACATTGCTGCTTTTATCAGAGTAATTCTTCCCCTAGAGATATATAATTCTTTTTCTAACATGCCGTCTTTTTCTACACTCTCTCCACCACAAGTTCTCAGAAAGTAGTGGTGGTAATATTTGACACGACCTGTGAACCTGACACGAACCCAACACGAAATAACCGGGTTAGGGTTGGCTGTAAATGTGTTTCGAGTCGAAGCAGGTTGACCTACTTTGACAAACAATTAAGAAATGGGTCGGGTTCAGGTTAAGTTATATAATCGTATACCTATAACTTGACACAGCATGAATATGACCCACCAACATGAATCACCACATAACCTATGAACCTGACACGAACCCAACACAAAATTAGCGGGTTAGGGTTGATTGTAAACGTATTTTGGGTCAAAGCAGGTCAACCCTCTTTAAAATAAATGGGTTAGGTTAGGGTTGAGCCATATAGTTATATACCGTTATCTCGATACGAACTTGACCCACCAATACGATTTGCCAGTCTTAGAAAGAGGTGGCTTTAGTCGCCCACCAAGCAGGAGGCCTAAATAATTTAGGGCCAAGCTTCTATGCACCCAAAACTCTCTACAAAGGTGCATAAGAGAGCTTGTTATACACCAATACCAGCCATGCTTGATTGATGAGGATATCCAAGCTGAAGTGGGGTCCACGTGACATGTGGGTGGGACCCACACGTGTGATCCTTGTGGCAGCCAAGTGGGGGACATGGAACATCTTAGAGCTAATTTAATTAGTTTTTTTATTAGATTTTATGCTAGGATTATCTTTAGCCTTATCTTTTATTTCTGTGTTGAATTAGGAGTCTTTAAATCAAAGTTGTAATCCCGTTTTTTCTCTTTATGCCATATTTTGGAGCTCAAAACTCATCCATTTGGCTTGATTTTGGTGTCATTTAAAAGGTTATTCAGTTACCTTTCCAACGAGACCAAGATCTTGAGAATCCGATGTGATTTGGGAAATATTGGAAGGGTATCGCTTTATTATGGGATTTAGTTATTTTAGAGAGATATTTTTAGGAAGTTTAATTAGAGTGGATTTGGAAAGATTGGCATGTAATATCTATATATATGCTTGTAATTCACAATTTTATGAATAAAATTGATGAATAAATATTTTTCTTACTTTTTAGCTCTTGTTTAGTGTGTTTTTTTCCTTTGTGAACTCTAAAATCCAAGAGTGGTTTTCCCCAAAGGTGATTCCTTGGATCTATTCAAGCTTGGTGGAGGCCGAGATCCCTTGTTTTGGGTTTAGAAAATCTTTAAATCAGGTATTCATCTTTTCTTTTTAATATTTTCTTTAATTTAAAGTGTATTATTTCTTCCACTATTTTACTTGGCTTTTATTTAAGGCATTGAGGGCTATAATTCTATATCAACTTTGTTATCATCTCCATTGTGCTGCATTAATTTTTGGTATCAGAGTCAGGTTACAACTAATCCTTATTTAGTTGTAATCCTAGGAAACCCTGAAACTTTTGGAAAGCCTAAAATTTTGATAGGGTGTCTTGAAAGGGTTTAATCTTGAGGTTTTAGAAATGAGCCAAAACACTAATTCTTTGAAGTCGTAGAAAATGGGTCAAAGTTCTTGGAAATTAAAACCCTAGAATTCTTGGAAACTCAATTCCAGGAATTTTTGGGAACTCTAAACCCTTCAATTTTTGGAAAAGGCCTTACCCTAAAATTTTGGAAATGACCCAAACTTTGAAATTTATGGAATCCTTGGAGCAATGAGATGGTTCTTTTAGTGAACATCGAGTTTGTTTTCCCTTATGGGAAGACAACTAAAATAGCGATTAGTGGCTGGATTGATTACAACATTATTTCTACATCTTTTGTCGAAGAGCACCTACAAGATCTGAAAAATAAAAAATATCATGGATATATTGAGGTTTGTGTTGTTGATATTCAATTCCATCATGGAAGAGACTACTTCGACGGTGCTGAATGTCTAGTGTGTGATTTTCCCTTAACTGACACATCAGTCATTTTAGGCAGACGATGGATTGAGGAGATAAAAGTTACTTTAAATAAGGAGACCTAAGTGTTGCGACTCTATAACCATGATGTATGATATCATCTTCGACTCAAACCTACTAATAAGGTGCCATTAGTAGTAATTGGAAGTGTTTAAAATTTCATGGATAAGAAGACAAAAATGGGTGCCAATGCAATTAAGGAAGAGCCCAAGATAGAATCCAATGAACACCCAGAATTATCTAATAAAGAATACAAGCCTAACAAGTAGTGTGGAGAGTGAGGATTTTGATGCAAGAAATGTTGAGCAAACTCGTGTTCATGTTTTGAGTGAGACAAATTAGGCCGTGGTGGTTGCTAAAACATGTACCATTGCTACCCTAGTTTGTGACCAGCCGGTTGATGAGAAGCACGTTCCAGACAATGCCGAGATCCAGACAATTCTGATAGCTACATCAGCCCATGAGCCAGAGACGAAGGTGGATAATTTGTACTATGAGATCTTTCCACTAGCAGCTGATTATGAGAAGACATGTCGATACTTCTGAAATTCAAGCTTTCCATGGTTGCTGATTCTTCTTCACTATAAAACTTGAGGACGAGTTTTTTCAAACAAGAGAAGTTTGATGCGGACATCCAAGTTGAAGTGGGGTCCACGTGACACGTGAGTGGGACCCACATGTGTTATTCTTGTGGCAGCCAAGTGGGGGACATATGGAGCATCTTGGAGCTGATTTAATTACTAAAGTCCTTATGTAATTAGGAGTTTTTAAATTAAAGTTGTAATCCCGTTTTTTCTCTTTATGCCATATTTTGGAGGGTCAAAACTCATCTATTTAGATTGATTTTGGTGTCATTTAAAAGGTTATTCAGTTCCTTTTCCAACTAGACCAAGATCTTGAGAATCTGATGTGATTTGAGAAAGTTATGGCTAAAATACTAGCAGGGTGTCACTTTATTACGGGATTTAGTTATTTTAGAGAGTTTTATTTTTTTAGGAAGTTTAGTTAAAGTGAGATTTGGAAAGATTGGTATGTAATATCTATATATATGCTTGTAACCTACAATTTTATGAATGAAATTGATGAATAAATAATTTTCTTACTTTCTAGCTCTTGGTTAATGTGTTTTTCCTTTGTAAAGTCTGAAAACTAGGAGTGATTTTCCCCAAAGGAGGATTCCTTGGATTTATTCAAGCTTGGTGGATGCCAAGATCCCCTGTTTTGAGTTTGAAAAAGCTTTAAATCAGGTCTTTATCTTTTCTTTTTTGTATTGTCTTTAATTTAAAGTGTATTCTTGCTTCCATTATTTTACTTGGCTTTTATTTGAGATTATTGGCTATCATCCTATATCAACTTAGTTGTCATCTCCATTGTGCTGCATCATTGATTTAGCTATGTTCACTTTAAGGCCCGAGATGACTTCAAAAACTCTCAAGATATACTAATTTTTTCACCTGTTCCTCCTCCGTATTAATGAAACAAATGGTGTCGTTTGCAAACTGCAAATGTGAAATTGAAACCTCATTCCTTCCAATGTAGAAACCTTCAATAGAAGAACACTCCTTTGGTTTACTCATCGATGCACTGAACGCATCCGCCACAAGGATAAAAGAAAGGGGGATAAAGGATTTCCCTGTTTTAGGTCCCGATATGATCCAAAGAAACCTTTTGAGACTCCATTCAACATTATAGCAAAATGCAGTTTATCTAAGCAACCCATGATCCACCTCATCCAT
>JAOXJP010099379.1:0-14439 GCA_025762735.1 Platanus orientalis | reverse complement strand
ATCTGGTGCCACTTCAGTACCTGAGCTTTCCTGTGCCTTCACCCCAAGTGACCATTCATTCAGATTCTCAACTGGCTGGCCACCATCAAGCCATGCCTTGGCACCACCATGTCTTCACATGTCGTGCTACCATGCACATATCCTCAAGTCGTCCTGACATACCCAACACCACATGGTAGCCCTATCCGTTGGAACTACGTGGCACTCATGCCATTCAGCATCACCCACTAACATGCCTTTGAGCTGCTCCCCCGAGCCATCAAGACTTTCCACTATAAGCTCATCTCCAAATAACCAATGCTTCAATGTTGTCCATCGCACCGAAGTCTTCCAAATGTGTTGTCGACATCATCTCAATCTTGGGCAAGTCTCACCACAGACCCCCTACACGGCATAGACATCAAACAAACTCTATAGCCAGCAGCCCTTCTCTGCTACTATGAACCACAGTATCATCCCCAAATAAAACTCATTGCCTTTGTGTTGTCCGTTGCACCAAAGGTCTTGATACCCACTGTATCAGAGACAATCAGTCCATCGACTACCTCGCCCTGATATCACCTGTATTAGAGGCCATATCATCAACATGAGCATTAACCGTTGCTCTGTTACCAACTGTATCAGAGGTAACTTCTGAGCCATCCTTACAGCTCTGATACCAATTGTCACAGCTAGGATTTTCTCTCTGTCAAAACCATGTGGCACCTCAACCATCATCCAGCCAAGGTCAGCCTTTCAGCCATCAATCCTTCAACTGACCCATTGATATGCCCCATGTGCACTAACTACTCAACCACTTCAGCACCCATACCACGTCATTGAAGCGCACCTCAAACGACCCTGGAGTCCTCCACGCTCTACCTATACACCCACCAAAGGCCATGGCACCTTACCCACGCATCATGTTTTTCCTCGCAAGACCTCGCCCCCGAGTCTCGCCATGCCACCACCGTGGTTGTCCAAGGCCAAGACAAGATTTTGCCTAGTACAAGAACAAGGCACACCCGAGCACACTAAGGCAACGGGATAATCCACTCAGCTCCCCACGGGCTGCCACTGTCGCATAGCGCATGCTAGTAGCACCTATGTGGGCTAACCTTCACCCTCAGGTGAATGAGTAGTGCCGCCCCACTAGGCTCCTAAGCACTATCCAATGAGGGGACCTAACCCCCAAGGGGACTCATGGCACTACCTTTGTGTATGCTAAGAGTCGCCCCCAACCCACGTTGGGGAATGCCTCGTAATTTAAGCTCATGCGGGCTAGGAGCATGCCGCCTACGTATAGCCACAATCCGTCATGCCCACTATGCCTTGGTATGCCTTCAGCCCATACCAAGGGCCTGGGTGCCTTAGGACACCCACCCCTCCTCAAGGTGTATGTTAAGCTTTTCTGGGATTGCCAGAAGGGAACATCACCGAGTACAAAAAATCATATTGTACCTTATCACAAAAATGCCACCATGCCACATGTTAGGCCAACTGTGCCACACACTAGGCCACTTGTGCTCCATGCCTCAACATGTCCGTGATAGCTCGTCCACAAACTAGTTAGAGCTGGATATTATTGGCCCATGATGCAAAATGACTCGATCGATCTCGTTTAAAGGTGTGATAGCTGTCAAAATTTTGCCACATCCCCAGACGGCTGACAGAAGAGCTGATGCCCATCGTGGGCTCGTGGCCCTTTACCCAGTGGGGCATAGATATCGTAGGACCTCTTCCCCAAGCAATAAAACAAAGGAAGTTTCTGGTGGTAGCCGTGAACTATTTCACAAAATGGGTCGAGGCCTAGGCGTTAACAACAATCATCGAGCACAATATACATGACTTTGTGTGGAAGTCCCTCGTATGCCGATTTGGAATACCACAAATTATCATCACAGACAACGGGAGACAGTTTGACAACAAGCATTTCCATGGGTTTTGTTCTCAACTAGGAATCAAGAACCATTTCTTATCTCCGGCGCATCTTCAAGCAAATGGTCAAGTGGAAGTCACCAATAGGACTATACTGAAGATAATCAAAACTAGGCTAGAAGCATCATAAGAACAATGGGCTGAAGAGTTACTAGGGGTCCTCTGGGCCTACAGAACTACCCCTAGAGGCCCAATAGGGGAGACCCCATATGCATTAGCCTTCGGCTGTGAAGCAATTATCCCCATAGAGATTGGGATGGTGAGTCTGAGAATCCAGAAACCACAAATCAAGTATACAAAAAAGGAGCTACGCTTAAACCTAGACTTAATGAAGGAGAAGAGAAACAAAGCTTCCCTTCGAATGGCCGCCTATCAACAGAGAATGATGAGATACCACAATGCTAGTGAGCAATCAAGGGGCTTTCAGATCGGGAGCTTGTCCTCTAAAAGGTCATCATAACCACTCAAATACCTAGAGATGGAAAGTTGGGGCCCAATTGAGAGGGGCCCTATAGAATCACCCAGATTGCTCAAAAAGGCACTTACCACCTAGAATCCATAGAGGAAAAACCTTTGCCTCAACCATGGAATGTTGAACAATTGAAAAGGCACTATTAATAGCTATGTAATCTCTTTTTATTCAAGATATTGGGATTTGTCTACTGTTTTGTGTGGTACAGCGGTCTACAACTAACGTTGCGAGTGGAGTCGTAAAAATGGCCAAGTCCAGCTGCTCGACCCTTCGATCTACTACAACGATCTACAATCAACATTCCTAGTGGAGTAAAAAAAAAAAGGACAAAATCCAGTACAACGACCCCTTGGTCTACTACAACGATCGATAATCAATGTCCCAGGTGGAGTCAGAAAAATAGAAAAAGTCCAGTAAAATGACCCATCTATCTACTACAACAATCTATAATCAACGTCCTGAGTAGAGTCATAAAAATGGTCAAATCCAACCACTCGACCCCTCGATCTACTACAATAATCTAAAATCAACGTCCCAAGTGAAGTCAAAAAAATGGATAAAGTCCAATAAAATGACCTTTTGGTCTACTACAACGATCTACAAGCAACGAGTGGAGTCGTAAAAATGGCCAAGTTCAACCACTCGACCCCTCGGTCTACTACAACGGTTTATAACTAATGTCCCGAGTAGAGTCGTAAAATGGCCAAGTTCAACCATTTGAACCCTCGACCTACTATAACGGTCTATAACCAACGTCTCGAGTGGAGTCAAAAAAATGGATAAAGTCTAGTAAAACGACCCTTAGTCAACTTTAACGATCTACAACTAATGTACCGAGTGGAGTCAAAAAAATGGACTAAGTCTAATAAAACGACCATTGGTCAACTTCAACGGTCTACAACTAATCTCCCGAGTGGAGTTGAAAACATGGACTAAGTCCAGTAAAACGACCATCAGTTAACTTCAACGGTCTACAACTAATGTCTCGAGTGGAGTCAGAAAAATGGAATAAGTCCAGTAAAACGACCCTCGGTCAACTTCAATGGTCTACAACTAATGTCCCGAGTGGAGTCGTAAAAATGGACTAAGTCCAGTAATACGACCCTCGGTCTACTATAACGGTCTACAACTATTGCCCCGAGTAGAGTCAAAAAAATGGACTAAGTCCAGTAAAACGACCCTCAATCCACTACGATAGTCTACAACTAATGCCAGAGTGAAGTTGGACAAACAAGTTGAAGCCCTTGGCCTAAGGCAATGGTCCACGTTCAGATTCTTGGCTTGCATCATAAGCCCTTGATTTTCACACCGAATAGTTAACAAGTTGATTAATGAAAAGGGCGACACACTATGGCAATCACACTGAACGAAAAGGAAAAAACTTACTTAATAGTCATTGAGTTACAAGAAAGATCAAAATAAAGGACACTCCATCCTGACAAAAAATAGAGAAAAAAAGGGGTAGACCCTAAGCGGTTGCATCGTCTTTCTCCTACTCTACCACTGCCTCCTTACTTGGCTCGAGCACAATAGATGTCGACTCAGCATCTGCCTTGAACATGGAGATGTTGAGATTAAGGTAGGCCCTCAAAGCCTTACAACAGAAGGTTTCGAAGCCACTAATATAGAATTTTGTGGTCTCGTCATTAAAGGTCTCAGACTCCATGAACACCGTGACCGCCTTATTGGCGACCTTTTTCCTCTCCACCTCCCACTGAGACCTTAGTTCGTCCAACGAAGCCTGCAAGACTGTTGCACCGACCTTCTCCCCTTCAAGTTGATCTTGGACTAACTCCAAGGTAGTCTCGCTACCCTTAAGCTTTTCCTTAATAGTGGCTAGCTTATCCCTCAAAGCCGACCGTTCAGATTCAGCCTCAGTCAGCTTCTTGCTGAGGTCACCGATGTAACGGTCAGTGGCGAGCTGGTGATTTGCAAGAACCCCCATTTTGGTCAACACCTGCAATAGAGAAGACCGACAATAGGTTAGGAAGTGACATGATCGAGATCAAGAAAATAAAAATATGTGTATCTAAGCAATACCTTCCCGAGATCGAAGAAGGCGCTGCTCGCCAGAACGTCCGTATTGTTAGGATAGAGGCTCCTTAGATCTTGGTCGGAGATAACTGACTGGAGGTAAGCGATGGCCTCTCCCTCATCAGCTAGCAGAGAGGGCTGAAACATCTCCTTCCCCCTGTCCGACCCACCAGGGACGTCACGAGGCAAGTTTTTGATACACTCGCCAAACTTCGGGGCCGCCTCCAAATTTACCTCTAAGTCAACGACTGAAGGATGAGGCATCCCAACAGGCAAAGCGTCAGTCTGAGGAGTAGAGCTGGATGTGCCCTTCTCTACAGAGTGACTATAGGAAAACTTGGGTTTTTTACGAGAGCTCTCAGGGGTTGCCTTCAAGGCGACTCTCGCTAAGGAAGACTTGGACAGTATAGCCAACATATTTGCATAAAATAAGCAAAAGATTAAAAAAATGATGATGATGATGATAATGAATGATGATGAAGTGAAATGATGACCTGTATGAACTACCGGAAAAGGGGACAGACCAGTTGCCCTACCAACCGGTGTAATAAAGGGTGACGCTGACGACCCCGACACCTAATCGACTAGTAAGGCTGAGGGCCTAGAGGGAGGAGTCTCTAGACCGAGTAAATATATAGAAGGTGCACAAAGGCTTGGTCTATCCTCGAGAGTTGGGCTTCAGACAGCAGATGCTTGGCCAATGCTAAAAATAGTGAAGATTAGACCAACCAAGTAAAGACGATTATGGAAAACCAAGAAGACCGAGAATTACCTTTTCTACGCGACTTTCCCCATATATTGGGAATCGTATGGACTCGTTCGAGAGGCAACTCCCATGGAAAGGATTCCAGCCCATCCTCGGAAGCGAAAAAGAATTTATTCTTTCAACCTCTATTTGAAGTTGGAAAACTAGTGATCAGCATATATTCGGGCACCCGGGCAGTGAAATACCACCACCCTGAATGCATTTACACCACCTTGTAGCAATAAAGAAACTTCGAGATGGTGAGGTGACTTTTACCGCTAATACATGCCAGCCATAACACCATGTAGGCAATCAAAATCCTCCACCCATTGGGCATGACTTGACCCGGAGTAAGACGAAGGTGGGTAAGGAGTTGACGAACAAATAAGGGGATACGAAAATGTAAATTGGCCTCCAGAGTCTGCTCAAATATAGAAACCTCATTCGGAAGGCAAGAAGAGGCCCACTCGTCAAAGGAGGGAACCCTCAAATTTACCGATTCAAGGATGTGGTAGGTACGACATAGGTTCTCAAGTCGGGACCTTGGCAAAGTAGAAAGGACATTCTCGGCTGCATATGGCACTCCGACAAACCGATCGGTCCTAGTGGGCATCGAAGGTTGAGCTGCATTAGGGGAATCAGCTCTGACAAGGTCTGCATCAAGGGCCATTACAGCCTCGGTTGACTTGAAAGAGGTATCCATCCGACCGAGCGCGTATACAACACTAATCAAGGGACCTAACACTTCTAAGACCTGACCTATCACAAAGCTTAAAAAGGAAGACTCAAATCCTAAAGCGCCCAGGTTGGGAAGTTGATGTTGGGTGTGAAGGTAGTAACAACAACGCACTAAGTGAAACCCGAAGGGGACTTTAGTGAGATCTAGGGTCACCTTACTAGCGTATCGGCATGATTAAGCATGAACAACTAGGACGAGAAAGAAAAATGACAAAACAAATATAGTTTGATGCAACAATGGTGGCGACGCAAAGGAGAAATGAGAAGAAAAGGAAAGAAAAGCAAAGGAAATAGCAATATGAAGATTACCTACTGACGAACTTCCTGGTTGATGATCACCGGTGAACGAAGCTAACACAAACAAAGAAGATAGCACAGACTAGTTAGGGGAGCAATTACAGAAGAATGGAAGGTAATCAAATGAGGCAAAGCCCCCCTTTTATAAAGCTTGTAGGTAGCCCCTAGCCATCATATCGCCCATTCCTCTCCCCACCGTTGGATAAAGGCACGGTTCGAGGGAAAACTGTGCTTAAATTAAACATCTTGTCACCATTAATGGTGCGGAGCTCGAGATGGTGACGTTGAGACATCGGTAGGTCAACCGACTCAAATGACTTTACACATTCTCTTTGCACGTTCGAGCTAACAGACCAAGGGAATGGGGGGGCAACTTATGGCGAAGGATTCGGGCTCCAATCGACCAAGCCAATTGACCAGGTAAACCACCCTGGTTCAACCAATTCAACGAGCAACCAGATAGCGATACATGTCCAACAATACGCATGCCGAGCGATCTACCAATGACAGACCAGAATGACATGCGTGTCAAGCGATCTATCGGTGGTAGACCTGAACAAAACGCATGCCGAGCAATGCATCGGTGATAGACCCAAACGACACTCATGTCGAGTGACGTGTCAACAATATACCCGGTCGATCCGTGCGCTAAGTGACTCATCGTTGATAGCCTGAGGGTAACCCGACATCATACACAATATTGTGAGTGATGACCATCCAACCCACTGAAACAAGTCATTAAAGTATTAGGGTCAGCCTCAAACAAGACAAAATGGCCGTTACATGATGTAGAGTGAGGCAGACTGACAACCAATCCAACGTTGACACATGCACCACGTCCCCATGTTCTCCCAACTAATTGGAAGAATATTTATGGGAAAAAAGGCTTGAAAATAAAGTTAAGTGCAATCACTCCCAGGAGGAGAAAAAATAGGGAAACTCCCTGATCCTCGATTCCTGACTTAGGCGTCGGAAGGGTGTTGGTTGGCACCACATCGACGTTGTTTTATGCTTGTGTGCAGGTAACGTAAATCCCGAAGATTCTTGATCAAAGGCCACTCGGAGACCATCGTGGTGATCCATTTCTTGGTATCATCAAGTTAAAACAATGAAAAAATTAGCCTCCACAACCATGTCGAAACTAAGTCTCTTTGGGCATCTACATACCTCGAGCTCTTTTAAAATTACTTGATGGAAAACCACTTGGTAGAAGAGCACAAGCTTCACACCTACATGTGTTCCTTGTCTGAACCTTCATACAAACACTTATTGTCTTGAGTAAGGTTGTCACTATGAAACAACCATGCTATTTCCTGTGACTATTTCATATTTTTAGGCACATCGCCCCATTGTTTGCCTTGAACACTTGAAATAGTTAGGACATTGACTGCAACAACTTTGGGCACTCTAGGTATTTGACATCACCATCACAAAGCATCCACACCCTCCCTTGCCACTACTAAGTGCTCATCTAGCTTCTTCACACCACCATTTCAAGGATTCCATGCCTCAATTTATGAAGTACTCCTCTGAGTACCCCTCACCCCTAATACACGACAGTTAGTTACATGTCTTTCCTTCATTGTTATGAGCATACCCTTTAAATATTTCCCTACTTTTCTAACCCAAATGCATTTCTGTGTCCTTGGTTGACACAAGAATGACTCCAACTACCATTTACCTACATTCAATAGGGATGTTGTATCTTTTTTGTCACCCCAGCTCCTGTAACACCCTGCAATGCTCATGAAAGGTAAAAATATAATTAAGCATGTGTAAAGATAAAATTATTTTTAAATATTTTAAAGAAGTCATTAGAAGTATTTGAGACCCAATAGAATGAATTAGAAGTAAATGAAACAAAGATAAGTTCTGAACTTATCAAGTCTTAAAGTTGTCCCAAGAATGTATTTGGATTAACTTCATAGAAAAACTTGTATCAATTCCAAGATAATTTGAGTAGGGCTGTCAATCAGGTCGGGCTAAGTAGGGCTGAGGTCTGCCCAAACTCAGCCCGAAACATTTTGCCCCAGCCCAAACTTAGCCTGAATAAACTTCGAGCCTAAAAATTTGGTCCAAACTTAGCCCATTTTAAAACAACGGGCTTTGGGCCGAGTTCGGGCAACCTAAATTAAAACTTTTTCTTAATTTTTGGTTTTATTTTAGGCTCATAATTACCCTTAAATCCATATTATATGGGGTTTTTTAACAGTTGACACTGGAACTATTTGTTGATAATAAATTTGTTAAAAATATATGAATCCAAAAAGAATAAAAATAAAAAAATATAGAGTAATATAACCATATAAATAAAATTATTATTTGTTAACTAGTTCGGGCCAGGCCAATTGGGCCTTGGGCTGAACTTGAGCCTACCTAAAAGTTGGGCCCCAACTTAGCCAAGCCCAAAAATAGGTTGGCCTAGCTCGATTATTTTTTGGGCTTGACATGTCAGGCTTCGGGCTAGTCCAACCCAATTGATAGCCTTACTATTAAACATTACTGAGCATAGTTTCGGGTTTCCCATTGGGTCGCTACAAGGGAGATCAACAATTAAATCTTTGTAATCTACTAAGAAATTATACGAACTAATGAATAAGAGAATGATCAAGTCTATAAGCAAACAAACTATGTGATATGAATGTATTCGAATCTTAATGATAAGTGAGTGAACTATTGATAAGAAGGATGCAAATGAACATTAAAAATGTGATATAATGACTAATTCTGAAAGTGAATGATGTTATACTTATCATTACATTGTGATATATACTTCTTCATTGTCCATGGCATTGATTATGGTTATATTGCTAATTTAAATATACCCATGGACTTATATGCTATTGTTTCTTATAGTTTGAACTTCATATTATTATTCATGCTTATGTTACATGAGAAAAAGTTATATGCAAGTTATATCTACTATCCATTGGATATGGTTTCCATTTTTACTTCCTAAGACCATCAAACTCACCCCAATTTACACAAGTTTGGACAAGATGATAGAGTAACTAGGTCGATGTCGGGATATGATGGATCTGATTTGAAAGAGATGTTTCTTTTTCTTATTACATTTCTTATTTTAAACATTACTTGGAAAATGTAATAATTACATTTTATTGGATTGGATGTAATAGATTTGATTCATTGGTAGTAGACTTTAAATCATTGTAAGTAGGTAACTATGGTGTTACACTTAATACTCCTGGTAATGTGAATGTTGAATGGAGAGTTTATTTTCAACTACACTTTATTATGAATGAATTGCTCATGGATATATGTTATGAATAAGTTATGCTTTCACTAATGATAAAGGTAATGAATCAAGAGTAATAGTTTAATAATGAAAGGTTATATATCCAAGGTAAGGCAAAAGCAAATATTTTTACACTTCCACATGTAATTAAATTTAATGAACTATGATACTATGAAATGGATATATGACTGTATATATTATGGAATATGAATCAATTGTTAATGTGACGATCCAAATCCGAGGTGCATACGGATGAGATCGGAGTCCGGGTTCAGGGGCATTACACCAAGTCAAGTCCTGAAGAAGCTTCAAGAGGAACATTCTAAAGCTGGTAAGTCCACAAGTTCAAGAGACTCAAGCCACACATGTGAATAAATCAAAAAGTCTCAACAACAAGTTCAAGAGACTCAAGCCACACATGTGAAGAAATTAAGAAGTCTCATGCTCTAAAAACTAAGTCACCTCAAGAGCCAACTTTGAGCTTCACAGGTAAGTGAACCATTCAAAGTGGTTGGTAAGTGGTATTCATGGGTTAGCCTGAACCAAAAGACCATATGAATCATCTAGAGACTTACTATGAACCATAGGTGGGACCCAAGGTGGTTGCCTAAGAGAACAATGAGCCAAAAGGTAAAAATGGCATATAAACTTTAAATGACCATAACTTTTGATCTTGATGTTCGTGTAGACACCTAAAATTCATTTAAATTGCAAATATGGTCCTACACCCTCACAAATGTATACAATAGGCCAAAAAGTCATGTATGGGCCTCACATGGATAAGTCTATTAGACCTGGTTTGGGTTTTTAAATAATAACCCATAAGACCACCAACCAAGCCCACATGTCTTAAGCCCATTAACAAGCCCAAACAGCTTGCATGGGAGCCACATGAGAGAGATTTGAATAAAATCAAATCTAGATTCTCTTGGGTAAATAAGGAAGGTTATGTCACTCATAGAATACAAATAATTCTATAAATTGCACTTCTCTCTAAACAAGGAACGTGCAATCACTCTTTTAGACTAAAAAGGGTAAGAGCGTCTAATCAACACCCCATCAAGGGTTTTGGCAAGATTTTAACCTTAAGTTTATAAATACCTTCTCTTACATAAAGAAGGGACCTTTGGTAAAAGACTTCAAGCAAGAAGCTGTAGAGAGAAAAAGACTCCAAAGCATCTTCATAGTTCTCCAAAGGCTTGAAGACTCAAGGCTTACTTTTCAGTCTTTCCATCAACCAGAATTTGTTGTTAGAGATAAGAAGATTTCTTGCATCTCAGAAACATGCCACAAATCTGGCCTAGAGAAAGAGATTCATGGTGTTTCTCTCCTTTTCGGATTAAGCACGAAGCCCCGAGAAGAAGCCGATTATCGGCAATCAAGCACACCAACACCTGAATCCAAGAAACACGCCTTTAGGCCCTTCAATTATGTCGACAAGGAATCAGAGGTCTTACTCTTTTGCAAAAGAGTGTACAAATCAAAGAGTTTTATACAAATTTTTGACATGCCTGGTGGGACACTCTTTCCTCTCATCTCTCAAGTCGACGTTTAACTTCTACACAAGACTTGATGACATCAAAGAAGAGCTTCACTGTTGTAGCTGACATTGCTACCATTAGAGGCAAAAAGAAAGCCTCTGGAAGCTCTGACTCCTCCACCGTCGTCTTTAAAGCCAATCGTGAGCCCCCCGTGACCCGCAACAAGATGAAGAGTGGGACCTCTTACTTGGTTGAGCCTCTCAATCATCATAGGAAGAAGCGTTCTACCTAGAAGGACCCATCTCGTGAGACATCTAGTCAGGAGAAGACTCCGCCAGTCAAGGTGGTATCGCCTTCACTTGAAATAAGTGAAGATGTTAGCTTCTGGTTGTTAGACGCTCATTCCAACACTGGATCTAGGTCTAGATCCCATTCTGGATCTCCATCCCAGGAAATTATCTATATAAATTCCCAATCATACTCTGTTGCAATGCCTACAATGATGACAAGAGCCACAACAATTGAGGAGCAACTTGCTTATATAACTATGGCTATTGCCAAACTAACAAAGACAGTGGAAGATAAAGATCTTCAAATTGCTTACTTGATGAACAAGTTGGAACAACAAAATCCAACTGAATCAAGTCATGGTCCTTCTCATCCTCCAGGTTTCACTCAATAAAGGAACCTGGGAAATCAAGAGTAGGAAGACACAACCCCTCATGAGAATACTCAAAATTTGACGCAACATATCTCTGTCGGATCACTTTTTGTACAATAATTACATAATATGATCTCAGATACGATCCATACTCAATATAGAGGCCCAACCCAGTCGTCCATGGTGTTTGCCAAACCCTACTCCCAACATATTGAGGTTATGCGCAAGCCAATAGGGTATCAACGTCTTAAGTTCCAATAGTTTGATGGAAAGGGTAGCCCCAAACAACACGTGGCCCATTTCATTAAAACATACAACAATACCAGGACTTTTGGAGATCAAATGGTGAAGCAATTTGTTCGCTCTCTTTGCAGCAATGCTTTTGATTAGTACATTGATCTTAAAATTGGGTCCATTAATAGTTGGGATTAATCAGAATGAGAGTTTTTCAATCGCTTCTAGAGTACTCATCAAACAGTGAGCATGGCAGAAATTTCTACTGCGCGATAGAAGAAAGATGAACGGGTCACAGACTACATCAACCATTAGAGAAACCTCACTCTTAATTATAAGAATAGATTGTTCGAAGCTTCTATGGCCGACATGTGCATCCAAGGAATGCATTGGGGTTTACATTATATCCTCAAAGGGATAAAACCCCATACGCTTGAGGAGTTGGCTACCAGAGCCCATGATATGGAGCTCAGCATTGCTGCTTATGGAGATCCCAAGTCAGGAGATTCCCAAAAAGAAAAAGAGAAGAAGGAATTTAACAAAGAGATAAAATCCTTCAAAAGCAAGGAACTTATGACGGTCACAACCAAACCCGTCAAAATCTCTAGAAAGAAGAAAGAAGAAAGTAAGGCCAATACATCACAAAACGAAGGGAATGCCAAAATGTCTCTGAAAGAGCTCGAAGTAAAAGTATACCCTTTTCCAGACTTTAATGTCTCGAGGATGCTAGATGAGCTACGCCAGTTGAAGTTGATCGAGCTCCCACCTTCAAAGCGTCCTGAAGAGATAAGTCGTGAGAATGATCCAAAATATTGTCGTTATCATCAGGTAGTTAGTCACCCAATTGAGAAGTGTTTCATCCTAAAAGAAAAGATCATGGACTTGGCATGGCAAGGAAAGATTGAAATTGACTCCATGGAGGATGTAACAGCTACCAACATGACAACAGTCACTTTTGACTCATTCAATCCCTCTCTTGTATCAAGCTTGTACGTGATGCTGGTGTCGCCTTTTCAAGATACAAAAGGTGTTCTCAATGGCATGTCAACTTAGATTTGGATCTTTGGACTCCATCACTATCAGCCACATTACAAAGACTTCATCTAGCCGGGGGCAATCTGTGTGTCATTCACCAAGACAAGAGTAACAGGCTCCCTTGGTCAAATGAAAATATTTCAGAATTGAAATGACACCTTTTAATGATGAAGGTTGAATTGTAGTTACCCGTCATAAGCAGAAAACTCAATACCTTCAAACTCCACTTGAGCCAATGCCAAGGCGACACTGAAGGAAAAGTAAGCCTAAGGCTGGAGCAAAGAAAAAGAAGAAAAGTGCAAGAAAGAACCAAGTACAAAAAGTTTTGCCTACCGACCCTGAAGACATTCTCAAGTAGTCTCCTCACATTCCAGTTACTCTTTTAAAGTTCATGCTAAAGGAATTTCTACAAAAAGAATCTATAGAGGTTCATGTTGTCTCTTGTAATGCAATCCATGAAGGTGAGACATCTTAGGACAATGTTGAGGATGTGTCTGATGCAGATTTTGTTTCCTCAGACAACAAGGAACAAATTTCAAGTAATAATCTTCTTAAACACTTGAAAGAAAACTCAGATGCAAAAGAAGAAAGTTCCCCCACTGGCAGTAAGCTAGAGCCAAATACTTTTTGTATGGCTACAATTATATTCATATATGAGGATCTGCAACTTGGTTCTCGCCCACACAATAGGCCCTTGTATGTTACAAGGTATATGCTTGAGCAAAAAATTTGACCCATCTTGCTTGATTGTGGATCTACAGTAAACCTAATGCCAATTCGTACAATGAAGCAAATAGGCATCTCCACAGATGAATTGGCTTGCAGCAAGCTGATGATTCAAGGCTTCAACCAAGATGGACAACGAACAATCAGTATGATCTGGTTTAAACTCATCATTGGAGACTTGGAGTCAACCACACTTTTTCATGTGATTGATTGTAAAACGTCATATCATCTTCTCCTTGGTCACCCGTGGTTACATGAAACAAGGGTAGTGCCTTCTACCTTACACCAGTGCTTCAAAGATTATCAAGACAGAATGCAGAAAAAAGTTGTGGCTGAAAGTCAACCATTCAATAAGGCCGAGGCATATTTTGCAGACGTAAAATTTTACTTAGAGGATGAAGTGATTCCAGAAGCATTACCTGTATTTATCCCCATTTCTAATAAAACTCACAAAGGGAAAGAAGTCTAAGACTCTGCAAGTGAGTCATTCTCTATTAGAAAGCATCACGGTGATAAATAAATGGGTAAATTGACACCAAAGCTGACACTTCCTATAAGCATGAAGGCAACTCCAATCTTACGTTATGTGCCAAGGTCACGTCGAAAAGAGGGGGATTCATTATTTGAGACAATAACCAATAAAAGAAAATCTTCTTTCTCAAGAACCGACCTTGAGACATTGCAAGAAGATTTAGTTCTTCCAGCTCATGCCATTTCAAATACAGTGGTCTCTAAACCATCTCTTGAAGGGTTTGTGAAGGCATCAGCATCAGTGCCCACTACATCACAGACTGACAAGGTAAATTCTTTTGTAACTGAGCGACGACCAGAGGGGTGGTATGA
>JAOXJP010099378.1:0-28424 GCA_025762735.1 Platanus orientalis | reverse complement strand
CTATTATTTTTTTTATTCATTTCAAGGCAACCAGACAGGGCCTTAGTTTTCAAAAAGTTCAACAAGCATTCTCTATTTGAAATTTGTCGATGGTGAAAACGATTCAGCGATGGTGGTAATGCGAATTTAGGAGTAAAGAGAAGATGACGCTGTAAAGTTCAGGTGGCCCAAACTAGGGCTGAAGTCCATTGTATTTTAATTGGCCAAGTTTGGGCTTATTGCTTCGAGTCGAGTTTGGGCTTGGGCCCAAGTAAAATTTTGTGCTGGGCCCAATCTGACCTAAGCCCAGCCTGGCCCGGCTTGATTGACACCCCTACATAAAGGCCAAAAAGTGCTATAAAGTTGCACTAGGAGCTTATGTTTTTTAAGTTGGGTGATCAATTGTAGCAAATTTTCCTGTAACTATTGATCTTTGTCCTTTTTTATAACAAAAATAGGGATAATAACTATTTAAGGCCACTTCCTATTAGTTTAGGCTTAGTTTAGTGAAATTCAATTTTTTCGTTTCATTCGATAATTAAGTTTGTCAGGCGAGCTTTTAAGTCTAGTGCAACTTTTGACGGACAGATAGAACAGGACAGTCGCTTTTTTTTTTTTTTTTTTTTCAAGTAGCAATTCTAAAGGGCAATAAATAAGTTACACATCTCTTTCAGGTATTAGCCCTTTCGTAGTCACTTTCTAGAAGGTGCTTGTAGATTCAATGTTTTTCTAGTAGAGTTTTTTCGAAAAAATAAAAAAATATGTGGTTTTTTTTTTGCTATACAAGTGTTCCAAAAATTCCTTTTACCCTTTTTTTACGTGGAAAAGTCAAAATAACTACCCTAGGTTGGGAAACTCACTTCTTTTGATAACCAGTTTTTTGAAATAAATGTTTCTATTAAAAAATCTAAAATATCAATTTGACAAGTTAAAAATAGATGTTATTGGTAGTAAGAATAATAATAATAATATTAATAAAAGTTAGGTTTACAATCCTATGTAGGGCTGTCAATGAGCCAAGCTAGCTCGGCTTATATATTATCTATTGTGACAATAGCTAGGGTGTCAATGAGCAGAGTTTTGCCCAGGTCAGCTTAGGCTCATCAAATGGAAGCAAAGCTCAAGGTCAGTGTAGGGCCCCAGGCTTATGATGAGCCTAAGGTGCCGAGTTCAAGCTCTACTCCAGCCAGGAAAAAAAAAACACCAGGCCCAACACCTTTATAGCCCATTAGCCTAAAAATTATTATTGTCACAATATATAATTATAAAACCATTATATATATATATATAATTTATATAATTCTTAGCCAAACCAAGCTTTTAAAGAGCCAGGCTTTTAGCGAGCAGCTTAGTGAAGCTCATCTTAATCTCACTTAGGTAACAAACTTAAATCAAGGCTCAGGCTTAGCTCATTGGCAGCCCTAACAATCGCAATCTTCAAACAAGGGTCATTCTGTTGTTGGGCCTTTTTTTTTTGTGAACAGAGCTAAGTCCACCTTTACACAAGCCAAAGCTGAGCCTGATCTTTGTCTTCATTCTATGAATCCGAGCTAAACTGAGCAAAACTTGGCTAAGTTCGGCCTGCTAACACCCTAGTTCTATGATTATTTTGACCATTATAACGGTTTTGTAAAGAGTTCTTGAAGACTATGCGACGATATTTTTATTCTGTTGTTGTTGTTGTTATTATTATTGTTGTTGGTAATAATAACATGCAAGTATTGAAAACAGTATTTCAATTATCCTTCCTCGCGTGTTGGTGGAGTTGAAGTTTTTTAGGTAATGTTGACAGCCTTCTGACCACTCTTTTGGCACGTATCGTGAGACACTTTTTACCATTGATTTTTTTTTTTTTTTTTGATAGAGACTTCTTGTCTTTGAATGGTAACTTGTTATTGTGATGGATTTGTTTGGGCTATTTTTTTTAATGAAACAAGTATGCAATCCTCCCTCACTTATGGGTGGCTGGACGCAGTTGGCATTTAACGTTGTGGGGGCCCCTCGAAGGGTAACGTGTCATAGCACTATAAGGAGTGACTTGGACGTGAGCATAATGCACAACCACAATATCCATTTAAAGTAGAAGGGCGACGACAAGGTAGTAGTGTAGTACAGTAGTGATTATCAAAGCAGATTTTCCTATAAAATGGGTGAGGGCGGATTTCTCATTGTGGAAAAGCGTGGTGAGGATTTTATACGCCGACCCCTAACCTCTGCTGCATACACTAATGGTCAAGTGGGTAGAAACATCAGCACTAAAAGTGATTTTCACTCTTTGCGAGAGTGTGTAAAACACTTCTGATGCTGATGTAGTCCCTTGTTGACTTGGGCGTTTTTGTATGCTGAGCGTAGAAAAGCCTTGCCGGAAAAAGCATGCTTGCTATTGAGTATTTCTCAGTGAAAAAGCATACGGTGACCCTCTTGATCCAGGTGCTGCACAACACGCGATGGAAAAAAAGTGAAAAAGCACCAGCATTGAGCATAAGATGTGGTGGTTCACTTCTTTTTGTCACATGTCGTGCATTGCTTGACACAATAGGATCATCGCACACTTTTTCACAATAGGAAATCTGCTGACTGAGTATGACGAGGATATTGGTGTATTTGTCCATCTTATAATAAACTATTTTGTTTGGTATGGTCACTTGGCCCCTTTGACCGTCTCACACAGGAGAGGATCCACATTAGGCAGACTTACATTGCATAATTGTTACTAATGAAATTCCACCCCTAGCCTCCCTCCTAAGAGGATAATACGGCAACCACCCAAGCAAAGGGATATTGGCTCTCTTAGGTAGTGTTTGTTAGGATTGTTTTACATTTTTCTTGAAAGAGGATAAAACCACGGAACAACAGAGAAAACTTTTATTATATTTGGAAAAAAATTCGTCTAAAGACAATTTACAAATTTCATAAATTATAGCTCACCACACGTAATCCTAGAACAAAACATATAAATACCTTAAAACCCTAATACATATATATATACGGTTCAGATCTGATCCGATTCATAAAAACAAGTTAGGTTGAATCCCTAATGCTAAGCTAACAAATCAAATTTTACACATCGGTGTTTGATTCAGATTTTAGAATTCAATTCTGGGTCATGATTGATTTCGAGGCATATGTTTGGTTCGGATTCTAAAATCCGATTATAAATAATTAGAATCAAACTTGGGGCAAAATTGCAATCACCCTTCACACTGATTCTATTGATTTTGTGTTTCAACAGGCCCAAGTTGTTTTTTCGAATTTATGATGTTATATGTTATATGTAAAGGATGAAGGGAATAAACAAATGAACCGTACAATTGGTGCAACAACACTCCTTCAATGGATAACAACCTAGCAATCCTAAAGAAAATATTATTGGGCAAGGTTTATTGATTATGTAACATTCACATACAAAACCTCTTTCTTGATTATTGCCCTTTGAACATCTATGAGTTTCACCAATCCTTGGTTTTACTAGATCTTCTGGGTTTTTCTTTAAATCTCAAATCTATGATAGCTAACTTCGGATTGGTCCACTTAGTCCAGCTTTTGTTGCTGCACATTTGCAACACATCGAAAGGAATGTGTATTTAATAAACACATAAGGAAATGAAGGCTGTTTTTAAATATGCACAGAATAGAGTATTTATATTTATAACTGCTAACGTACTGGTTTGAACAGATTAGTATTCTACCCATCCTTTATAGAACAAAAAGCTTTTATGTTCTCTTGTTTATGTGTATCGTAGCAGCAATATGTCAGCTTGTAATCATCTTTTTCCCACAAAAGCCGCTTCTTTCCTTCCACTTATGCCAACTAATCTCTTTTTCTTCATTCTTTGTCCATCTTTTGGTTTTCTTTCCTATCTCATTCAATTGCATTGGTTCAACCTCAACGTCTTTAATTTCCACCAAAACTGTGTCCATCAAGTACCAAATCTGCCTTATTACCCAAAAAAAGAGTACCAAATCTGGCGCCAATAGTATTGATTATACTCTAGATTCAAATGTTTTCTTCTTGGGTTATTTGATTTAGCAAAAAATTTTACAAACTGGTTACACTACGGTCTACTACTCTTCACCAATATACTTAAATCCCTCCATAAATCAATGGTTGAAGGGAAAAAGGGTAAACAAAAGAAATTGTTTTCCAGCAAGGATACAAGAAAGAAAATAGGAGACCGATCAAACAAAAGGAGGAAAAAAATAAAGAAATATAGAAAATAAGGGTTTGAAACCTCTTAAGGAGGTGGAATTGGGGATTGAATGCAATAGATAAAGATGAAGAAATCCATCAATGTCTCGAGCTTTAACAGTTTTTAATTTTTTTCAATATGGTGGCAATAAGGGATTTCTAATGGAACAGATCAACGTTTAATTTTTTATTTTCCCATCAAGCAATTACTTGTTTGAAATACAAAAAGGTTGTGTGTGTGTGTGTGAGAGAGAGAGAGAGAGAGAGAGAGAGAGAGAGAGAGATGTGGTCGTGAAAGGTGATTTCAAATAACTGATTGGTTAATGACAAAACTATCATCATTTTGAATATTAAAAAAGCTAAATGCAAGGGTATTTATTGTCCATGGCAAATTTGGTAGAATCCTAATATGCTTCAACTGATATACATGGTAGCATTCCCCTCTACCCTGACACTTTTTGAGGTGTCGTGCAATGGCCATGGAGAAGCTACTTTTTCATTCTTATTCATTTTGGGAAGGGAGTTTCTCAAGTTCAAGTAATCAAATTATGCTGAAATGGGGGACATAAAGTGGATCAGGACCCACAAATAAATGGGGCTATATGGGTCTCAAATATCAAAACGATTGCAATATTTTCTACACGTTTGTAATGTTTGTGCTTAAGGAGGTTCAAGTACTAAAGACTTGATTTTCCATTTATGGGAATGATTCACTGAAATTCACCTCTACAAAGCCACCTTTAACCATCATAAGTGATAGGACCTTATAAGTTTTATTAGATTGGAACTTTGGAATACGAGTGTTTATGGGTTCCACATATGTTCCACTTTCGATATTGGCAAGAGCCCATTTGCTTCAACGTGTTTGTTTATTTCAAAGGTCCCATGATATTGTTTAAAACAATGTCATGACAAAACTATTCATTTATTTGTTAGTTAAGGGATACTCGCTTTAATTATGAATGTTTGAACCATAGTTTTGAGAACCGGACCGACTGTCAAACCATTAAGGTAGACAATCATGTCCAATCGGGTTCGACAGTTGATTTACATGATCTAACCGCAGTTTGCTTCAAACATCAGTATAATGTAACAAAATATACCAAAAAATAAAACAGTTCATAATGCGTTAGAAGGCTTATGACCTGATCTATTTTTTACTTTTAGACATACAAAAACTGTAATAAAATACCAAAAAATAAAAACAATTCATGAAGAGTAGGATTTGAATTTGGAAAGACACATTTCTATTTTTTTTCCTTCTTAATTTACTAAAAAAATAAAAACCGGTTGGTTTTATTATAACAGGGTTCACTAACAATCGGTCAGTTTTTGACAAATTACAATGTAAAGCTTCTATAAAACCATTTAGGCTGCCAATTTTGGTCAAATTGGGAACTATGGTTTGAACCAAAAGAAGGTAATAATAAATTTAATTTATTCATGCATGAATATTATGGGATATCTATTATTTCATGTTGTTTTGAGATAGCTTAGTAGGATATTAGGAATATAATAAGATTTTCATGTGGGATCTTATTATCAAGTTCTAGTCAACTTTATATATTCATATCATGACTACTTTGTGATTGTGCATCTCACTTATATGGTTGTCATATGTATGATTGTCATATGAAAGAGTGAGAATGTTTCAATCACTAAGGTAGCTAAGTCTAGGTGTGCGTATAAATATAAACATTTAATAGAATCAAAACGAGGATCATACTTAGATAAGAATACTAAATATGGTATATTTCCCTCATACAAAAAAAATGTTATATTTTTTAATTTGAATATCTCATATCATCCCTATGCTTAATATGTTCGTATTTTCAACTATATTTTGTCTATTGTTATGATTTGTTAATCAATGATGTCCATTGAACTGTATTATTTGCATTATAAAAATATATCATAATCCCACTATGAGGGTGTGAATGCTCAACAATGAATTTATTATATTAACTTGAGGATATTATATCTAGTTAATATATATTTATGGTAACTTTATAGTAAAAAATCAATTTTTTTGATACAAATAATTGTATATGAGTCATTATGGGTAATCATAATAATTAAGATAGGCAGAGGTTGTAAATGACATGGATATTTATCCATATATGATTCATATTTGATCTACTCAAATCAAATATGGATCCATATATATTTGCTCCAATTTAAAATTTGACTTGTTTAACAAAAGCTATTTATAAATGATTTGAATACAGGTCTATATTGACTTGTCTCATCTAAATATATGTATATGTTTAAGTTAATAAACTTATATATAATTCTATATTGATTACACACACATACATACATTATCAATGATTATATATGTATAGGTATACTATCACACAATAGGTTTTGTTACATGGAATACACCAAATATATATAAATTCACAGACCCTAACAGTAGAAAGCCTAATGGAATGAGTGTTGGTGTGAACATGATATTGTAATAATTAATTGAGAAATTGTTAATTTAATCGAATATTGGGATCCATATTTGATAAATGTATAAATAAATGGATACAAAAATGAATCATGTTTCAAAATATCCACATATGTTTTAAACATCTGATGAATATCTGTTAATTTAAATGAATTGAATATGAATAAACGTATTCCTATTTTGTGTTCGATCCGTTTAGAGCCCTAAAGACAGGGGTTTGATCATAAATATTTTTTGTTATAGTAGCTAAAAGGACTTGATGCAGACAACATTATGTGACTTATGTGTGTGCCACCATATAAGAGAGCAAAGTTCAAGTTTTGTGTTATGTATGAGTTTTTTTAATTATTTAAGGGGTATGTTAAATTTATAACAAGACTAATAATTCTTTGGTTAGTTTAATATTTTTTTTTTTTTTTGGGTTTTTAGTTGTAATCCCGTTTTTTCACTTTGGACTCAGTTTTTCTAATAACCAAAACTTGCCTTTTTGACTTGATTTTGGTGTCATTAGATATGTTATTCCATTATCTTCCTATTAAGACTAAGATTGCACAAATCCAAAGTGATTTAGGAAAGTTATGACCGAATTACTAAGGGGGTGTCAATAAAAACATGAATAGTGTTTTTATTTTATTTTTAAAAGTCTTAAATTTGAGTGGCTTTAAATTTTAGGAAATTAAGTTTTTTGTTTTAGAAAATTTGACTAACAAGTTTAGGATTTTTATGAAGTTTATAATTTTAGCAAGTTATAATTGTTTAAGGTTGTAAACCTATTTAAAGGCAACCCTCCCTTATAATTTGATAATAAAGGATAAACAAGGTTTTAAAGATTTTGGTATTTCCAAGGTGTGGCTATATCCATGTTCTCATTCTTTAAGGGGTTGATGTCACTTATAACATCTCTCTCTCTTCTTTTTTCATAGGTGTATGTAGTCGCAAGCTTCCTCTCCTTTAAGGTATATCTCTATTATTTTTGTTTATCTCTTAATTTCTTCATAACTTTATATTTATTTTATACTATTCTATTTTTATTTTTTTGTCATTATTCTTTATTTTTCTTTAATTTTTTTAAAATCTTTATTAAATAATATTTATTTTATTTTTTTGAATTTTTTTTGATTTGACCTATCAAATCTTATCGAAATTTTAACTATAGAGTCCTAAAACATGTTAGAAACCGTCATAAAAAATTCAAAATTTTATAATACCTCAGAGGACATTTTGGTAATTTTAGAAAACTTACCCCAAAATATATAAATACCTTTTTGGGCTATTTTCTTATATTTTATCATTTTTTTTCTATTTTTATTCTTTTTCATCTATTTTTTGTGATTTTAATTTATGATTCTTAAATTTATTTGGTTACTTGTTTATTTTAAACTCTATTCTTGATTTATTTTGCTTCTGCATCCTTTATTTAATTTATTTGAGGCTTTGAGAAATTATTCTACATCAATTTTTTGTATCTTCTCCCTTGTATTACATCAGGACTGATGTGAATTATTTTTAGACAATGACTTTATTGTTCAGGGAATCAATTACTATATATTAAAAGCAAGATTTCAATCTTATGAAAACCTGTGATTTAATTTTAATTAAAAAATTATTGGACTTTTATTAATGTATCGGATTGAAATTGTAATAATGACAATAACAAAGCATTTGATGCTTTGAAGATATAGTTTCCCATTGATAATAGACACAGACCCATTGAATCCTATACATTCTCATGTCATAATTTTATTAGAACACTCCAAATGTTTATATATGTGAGACACAATCAGTGTGGGAGAAAACGTTAGCCTCACCATAGCATGTGCCTATATAAAGAAAAATAAGAATATGTATGATTGTCAATAGGGAATTTCTTTTGGGGAAAGAGCACTAGGCTCAAATTCATTCAATCAACAAGAGCACAGCTAGTTACAAGATTCGGAATCAAGAATCATAGGTAGTTCGTCTGGTACATGAGAAGAGTTCCATTGATGTGATAGATGTTCCCTTGCCACAATAACTGCCATGTAATGGACTGCTTTGTTGTTGACTAGGGAGCATATGAAATTTGTATATGCCTAGGACTTTGCAACATTCTTTAACAGTCTTGAACTATTGCTTAATGCTTTTTTAAAATTCCAATTTTTTTTTGTGAGGTTTTCGCCGTATATTAGTTTGATACAAATTAACCAAAAGTATTTTTTGGTGGGGATTTTTATTTCTTAGAATGTTTCAAACAGCATTTATTATAAAGCACTAAAGGTTATTCCTTATCCTCTATAAAAAGTGGTTGGTTATTGTCCAATGCATTGGGAGATTATTATTTTGTAACAAATATTAATTAGTAAATTATTAGAGATACCCTATAAAGGGTGGTTGATTAGGGTTCAATGTACTTTTAGATACCCATAAGACACAAATTGGGAACAATCTTTTAGATTGGAACCTTTTAACACAATTGAACAATGTGTATCATATTTACCCACAAAAAAAAAAAAAAAAAAGAACAATGTGTATCATCTCTACTGTCTATTCTTTCAACCCAAAGAGGAAAGTCTCCAAAAAGTAGGGAGTTTTCACATTAGGTCAGTTGGGTGTTACATCCATCACTTGGTAGATAATGGGTTGGGCTTTAAAAGACCGGTGGCCATTGTTAGGTGGGCAGCAAGCTAAAAGAAACCAAAATTAGAACGGCGCGAAATCATCTACACGTTGCTGATTAAGCGGAAAGATAGAGATAAAGTGAGCGTTATCCGCAGCCACTAATGAAAATTTGGTTGTTGTCGTCAACACCCCATCGTCACCGTTGAACACAGAATGGACGTAAATGGAATTATAGGAATTGGTTCGCTTCGTAGTTTGCGATGTACCAATTCTTCCTCTGAAGCGTAAATTTATATCTTTCACTTCTTAGCAATCGCGACCAATTACGGGCGAGAGCGAACCTGTCAACGAAGAGGGAGAGAGACGGGCGAAGCGGCGACCTTTTTCTTCAGCTTCGCTTTTGCGATATGAAGCTTTCATGGCGACCTTACACTCTCCTCCGATCTTATCGAAACCCTAATTTGTCGTAAATTTATTCTCTCAATCGCCAGGGAACCCTAAGTTGGACGATTCCTTTAAGGAGGAATTCACGGATATACCTTCTGGCCATGCGACTCTGGTTTTCCGAGATCTCCCTCTCGAGAGAGGAAACCGTCGATTTCTTTAAAAATACTAGCGATTTCCAACGTTTCTGCTCGAATTTCAGCTATGTCCAGCGAATCTCATGCTCCTAATGCTAAGGGCGTTCTCTGCAATGCCGGCGCCGGCGCTGCTGCCGGTGTGTTGAATTTTTTGATTTTTTATTGATGAATTTCTTCATTTTATTCTTCAAAATCGGTGCTTGTTCTTGATTTTTTCTCTTTTCTTTTTGGTTTTTTTTGAATTTCGAAAACTGCGCAGGAGTTATTGCCGCTACATTCGTTTGTCCTCTGGATGTCATCAAGACAAGGTTTCAAGTTCATGGTATACCCAAGCTCGGTAACGGAACTATTAGAGGTACGTGCTTTTGTTTTTCTTTGTGGCGAGATTGATTCGGGTTTATGAAACATTTCAAATTTGTGTGACATTGGCAGTACCAGGAGATCCTGAAAAGGAAGGAAAATATTATCTATTCAATTCTTTTTGCAAATTTATACACACACACACACACACACACACACACTTATACTAGCAGATAAATTAGGTTGTGCACGTCTCAGACTTGGTAATGTTGGAATGTTCTGTTCACACGCTTAGTACGTGATTTTATTTCTGTTTGTGGCGAGATTGATTCGGGTTTATGAAACATTTCAAATTTATGTGATAGTGGCTGTACCAGGAGATCTTGAAAATGAAGGAAGATATTATCTATTCAATTCTTATTGCAAATTTAAACAAACACACATCAATATACTGGCAGATAAGTTAGGTTGTGCATGTCTCAGACTTGGTAATGTTGGAATGTTCTGTTCATACGCTTAGTACGCAATTTTATTCTTCTTTGTGGCGATATTGATTCCTGTTTATGAAACATTTCAAATTTATGTGATATTGGCAGTACTGGGAGATCTTGAAAAAGAAAGAAAATATTATCTATTCAATTCTTATTGCAAAATTAAACACACACACACACCAATATACTGGCAGATAAATTAGTTTATGCATGTCTCAGACTCGGTGCTTAGTAGGTTAAGATGATATGCAATTGATTAGGTCTGACTAAGAATTCCCGATCATTTGGCACTCTCAAGAGGAGATCTTGGAAAGGAGGAAAGGAACTCATCTGTCCAATTCTAATTGCAAATTGAAACACTGACATGGACACACCCACCCACTTACTTATACTCCTCTTCCACATACTGGCAGGCGATTTGTTGAATACAAATTAGTGCATGTGTGATGTGTCGGGCTCAGTCATGTTGGAAAGTTTATATTACACATAGTAGGTTAAGATAACACATAATTTGTATGGTGACATGAAATAATTTGTACTGTGGAGCTCAGATAATCATCTTTGAAGTGGCAAGTGCATTATCTGTCACTTTTGTGTTTCATTTAGCATCTCTTTTTTGAAAGCTTGATTAATGGGTGTTAATCTAATTGTGACCAGGTAGTCTTATAGTTGGGAGTTTGGAGCAAATATTCCAAAAGGAGGGGATGCGTGGCATGTACCGTGGTCTGTCACCCACTGTGTTGGCTTTACTCCCAAACTGGGCGGTGAGTTGTTCTCCCCCAGGCTCCAACTGCTGACTTCGTTGCTTGCCACAAAAATTCCTTTAGTTGGCTATTTACTCAATTATTTGTCAGTTTGGTGCTCTTAAGACAATATTTTTTTTGGGGGGTAAATTAAAGATTAACAGAGGAAACAACCAACAACTAAGAGTAAAAAAATATGTCCTCCTTCAGACACTCAGAGATGGTAGAAAGCCCAGCAAAATTACAGGCTTCTCAACACTCATTCTTAGCTAGGATATGGGCGACCCTTTTGGCAGACCTATTAGGATACAAAAACCTGACATGATATGAAATTTACATAAATATATTCTTTTAGGATCAGCCTAATCTTCCAAGGTCACAAATTGCACTCCACAGAAAGCCAATGTTTTTCACAACTATTCATCAAACAAACAAATAAAAAAAAAGTTTCCACATCACCTTTTGGTTGTACCTTTTTTAACTGCTAAATCTTGGGTAGTTCTTAGTGATGCGGACAATCAAGTAAGACTTATGTATATACCCCTACATAAGAGGGCACGGTTTAGATGTACTTGTTATGTGGGGTTGATTAGAATTATTTAGGGGGGGGTTAGTTTTGTAATAAGACCAATAGTGTCATGGTTAGTTTACTTTTTTGGGGTTTTTAGTTGTTATCCAGTTTTTCACTTTGGACCCAATTTTTTTATGACAAAAACTTGACTTTTTGGCTTGATTTTAGTGCAATTAGATAGGTTATTTAGTTACCTTTCTAATGAGACCAATATTGCGTAAATCCGAGGTGATTTGGGAAAGTTATGACCAAATTACTAAGGGGTGGTTACTAAAAACGGGAATAGTATTTTTATGAAGTTTTAAGTTTTAATTTTTAGGAAAATAAGTTTTTAGAAAACTTAACTAGCAAGTTTTAGGATTTTAGAAAGTTTCTAATTTTGATAAGTTTCCAATTGTTTAAGTTTGTAAGCCGATTTAAAGGTAACCCCTCTCCCATAATTTGATAGTGAAAAATAAATAAGTTTTTGAAGATTTGGGTGTTCCCAAGGTGTGGTTATAGCCATATTCTCTTTCTCCAAGGGTTGATGCCACTCATGGCTCCCTTCTCTCTTCTTCTTCCATAGGTGTAGTCACAAGGTCCCTCTTTCCTTCAAGGTAAATCTCAATTATTTTTCTTTCTCTTTTAGTTTCTTCATAACTTTATCTTTCTTTTTATACTACTATCTTCTCATTCTTTCTATCATATTCTTTTTGCTTGCTTTCTTTCTTTCTTATTCTTCTTCCTTCTCTTGAAACCTCCGTTAAACCACCTTCACTTTTTTATGAAATTCTTTGATTTGACCCATCAAATCTTATTGGTATTTCATGAAATTTTAACCGTAGAACCTTGTCATACATTAGAAATGACCACAAAAATTTCAGAATTTTCTGATGTGTCAAAGGGGCATTTTGATAATTTTCGGATTTTCTGTCCAAAATTACCAAAATACCATTTTGGGTTATTTTCTTCTATTTTCTCATCTTTTTCTGTTCTAACTCATTTTTTTTTTCCAGTGATTTTATTCTTTGATTTTTAAATTTTTGTGGCTACTTGAAGTACTAAATTCAATTCTTGAAAACTTTTGCTTCCGCACTGTAGATCTAACCATTATTTGAGGGCTTTGGAATTACTCTACATCAATTTTTGGTATCTTCTCCCTTGTGATCAATTATTGCTTTGTTGAGTTATATTGTCTTTGTGATATGGTAAAGGTACACCCACGCTGGGTAAAGAGAGGGCGTATTGGCAAAAGAAAAAAGATTTTCATGAATCAAGATGTTGATGTGAAGCACTCAATGATTGACTCCAAGATTACAATAGTGTTAATAAATAACAACCTTATTGGTATTGGAAGTGGGTGTTGAACCATAAAGAGCTTGTTTAGACTTTGAACTGATAAAGATGCCGGACAACTAGTGAACTGTTTTTTGTTACTTCTATTGTAATGAACTAATGATACATATTCCCCAATTTATAACGTGAAAATAGTGGCTGTTGAATTTTTCTACTTGATTATTGTGTCACCTTTGATACCCATGTATCATTTTATGTGAATACCAACCATCTGCTGATACTTCTTTGCCTCATCCCTCTCAACCTTAAATTCAACCAATAAAGCTGATTATCTGTCTTATTGGTTGAATCCATTCTTTTCAAATTTGAGGAGATGCAACTTTGGGCTGATGAATTTTTTTAGATATGGCGGAAAAGGAATGGAATATAGTCGAGTTTGGAGGTTCTCTTAGTCGGATTTTTGCCCTGAAATTGAAGGCTCTCTAGATCTGTCCAAAAGCCTTGGAGTAAGGATAACTGTGGGATCTTCAAGATCAATAAGGCTGATTACCTGTCTAAAATTAAAGCTTTGGATATGATTGAGGAGGGTAGAAGTCTTTTTAGGGAGGAGAGATCGAGAGAGAGACTTTGAGGAGAGAGTTTCAAGCCTGGTTTCTATGGAGGATATTTATTGGAAGCAGTGTTCTCGTATTAGGTGGTTGAAAGAGGGTGATAGAAATTTGAAATTTTTTCATAAAGTGGCTTTCGCGAGAAAGTTGTCCCATTCCATTCAGGGAGTTATGGTTAATGGGGTTTGTGTTCATAACCCATTGGGTGTTGCGGCCAAAATGGAGAAATTTTATGAGTTGCTGTACAAGGAAGAACAATCTTATAGGCCTCTTCTTGATGGAATGGATTTGAGGTCATTTTGGGTTAAGAGAAGGATTTTCTCGAAAGGCCTTATTAGGTGGAGGAAGTTTGGGATGTCTTCAAGAATATGAAAGGGGATAAAGCATCGGGTCCTGATTGGTTTCACGCTCTCATTTTATAAAAAAGGTTGGAATATTATTAAGGAGGATCTTTTGAAGGTGTTTGAAGAATTCTATCAGTTGGAAGAATTCAACAGGCCTCATAAATCATAATAATACCTTTATTGCGTTGATTCCTAAAAAGAAAAATGCTAAGGAATTAAAGGACTTTCACCCGATTAGCCTTCTTAGCAGCGTGTAGTAGATTATTTAAAAAACATTGACTTTGAGTTTAAAGACTATGATGATGGATCTTATTTCTCAACTTAAAAGTGCGTTTATTGCTGGTTGGCAAATTCTGGATGGTGTGCTGATCGTCAATTAATGTATTGACGAGAGAATTAAATTCTGAAGGAATGTGGTCTTTTGTAATTAGACTTGAAGGCGACATATGGTCATGTTAATTGGAATTTTTTTATTATATTTTGGGTATATCAAGGTTTGGCAGGGAGTGGATAGGTTGGATGTGGTCTTGCATTAGATTGGTCTTCTTCTTTGTGCTTGTTAAGGGTTCTTCTACTGGTTTTTTGGTAGCTCTAGAGATTAAGATGGGAGATCCTTTTTCTCCTTTCTTGTTCACTATCGTATATAGGTGTTGAGTAAGGTGATAAAAAAGCGGAAAATGGGTACATCTTGGGCTTTGGGGGTCGATTTCTCATTTACAATTTGTGGACGGTATTATAATCTTTTATGAGGCTAATATTAGGCGGTTGGGTTATTTGAGGTGTATTCTGAGGTGTTTTAAGGTGTGTCGGGGTTTAAAATCAATTTGGCTAAAAGTGAGATTTTTCAAGGGGGAAGGTTGAGAGTTTTAATAGTCTGGCTAGGATCTTGGGGTGTTAAGTCCGGATCTCTTCCCTCTTTCTACCTTGGCTTTCCGTTGGGGTTAAATTTATGTCTAGAGTGGTGTGGGGTACGGCAGTGGAGAGGATTGATAAAAGGCTTGACTCGTGGAAAGCCTCATTTATGTTGCAATGAGGTATTAATATCCAAAATTGCTTTCTCTCCTTACTCACAATCCTAGCTTCAGTGGTTAACAAGATTGAGATGTGATTTAAAAATTTTCTCTGAATGATACAGATGAACATAGATATCACCTTGTTTATTGGAATTTTGTGTTGCCTTAGTGAGGGGGTGCTGGCCTTGGAATTAGAAGGTTTAGATGCCATAACCGGGCTTTGCTTGGTAAATGTTTGTGGAGGTTTGGGGAAGAAGGAGCATTCTTTGGAGAAAGGCTGTTGTTGCTAAGTTTGACTTCAACTCTGTGGGATCCCAAAGATGTTCGGTAGGGTTATAGGTGTGGATTTTGGAAATCCATTTTTAGGGGTGGGGAGGAATTCGGAGGTTTATCTAATTTAGTTTCGCTTTGGGTGAAGAGATTAGATTTTGGGATGATCTTTGAGTGGGAACACTTCTTCTTAAGGAGTAGTTTAGTGGTTTGTATTGATTGGCCATTAACCGGCGTGGGACTATCGTTGAGAATTTCGCTTTGATTGGGGGAGGGGGGGTGGGTGCCTAGATTGAGGGGAAATTTGTATGATTGGGAAGTGTATGAGTTGGCATGTTTGCTTCGTCGCTTGGCGGAGTTGAGGCCGATTCTGGGGGCGAGGGATGGTTGGGTCTGAATGAATAACATGAGGGATAAATTCACCACTAAGTCTTTCCGTAAGAGTTTAGATAATTCAATGCCCTCTTTGTCTTCTCATAATGGCATTTGGACACTGGACATTTCATCTAAAATTGATTTATTTGTTTGTATTACTTATCTGGATAAAAATCCTTACCCGTAGCCACTTAAAGAATAGAGGTTGGAACTTTGCAAATAGATGTGTCTTGTGTATGAAAGAGGAGGAGTTGATGTCTACCTTTTTCTTTACTGTACCATGGCGCATTAAGTTTGGGATTTCTTCCTTGTCCCGCTTAAAGTCTCTTGGACTTTCCCAAATGGGTTGGTGGATCAAGGGTCTGGAGGGTATCATCATATGGCGGTTCTTGCCTAAGGCTATTTGTTGGGGCACGTGAAAGGAGAGGAACTTCAGAACTTTTAAAGATAAGTGGTCCTTGCCTCCAAGCAAACTATGTCCTTTTATCTATAGATTTTTGATGTGGACATGGAATCAAGATAGGAGGGGTCGTGTGTTACAAGTGGAGCTAAATTTCTGTTTTTGTATTTTGGAAACATTATCCAAAACTTTATCGAAAACATTATCCTAAAGATTATCCTTAAGATTATTTTAAAAGATTATCCTTAGGATTATCCAAAAGATATCCACAGGATTATCTCTAGGATTATTAGAAGTCTATTTATAGGTTTATCTTTAAGAGTCAAAGTATGTTTAAGATATGGTGTGAGTCTATATGTCATTAGGAGTTAGTTTATTTGTTGCAACATTGTTATTTAAGTCAGAGTAGGAGTCTTTAGTTGCAAAGGAAGTGTGATTAGGATTTTGAGTTTAATAAGGAGTTTTCTTTTAAATCAAAGTTGGATTGTAATAGAGAATATGATACTGGTTGTAGGCTATATAAGTTGTTCAGCAACATTGTTTTACACATGATTATTAAGCAGTAAAATTTCAGTTTTCTAGCATCCCACGACTAGGACTGTTGGTATTTTCTTCAAACTTTTACCTAGGCTTGAAACTTGGTCAAGGACTTTCCAAGTTTGTGAGGTAGGGACTTCCTCACAATCAGGTAACTTTTTCTTTTTCGTCTTATTCTTATCTCTTTATTTCTTTCTTGCTTCTCTGTGTTTTTGCTTGCTGTTTTATATCTTATCCATTATCAACCTTCAAGAAACCTATCAAGAACCTATCTTGACAGCTTCTTGATTCCCCAACCTGAAAATCCAGATTGTTAATCTTTCCCACTGTTTCCCATTAACCAGATCACTTTCCATCTTGTCCCCAGCCTGTGACAGCCCTAGAACATCTTTCCCTCCATTGTTTTCTTTCAAGAACCCAACCCTAAGTGACTCCCATAACCTGTGGACTCTTTTTCCTTCACCCCCCCTCACTATCTTCTTTCAAGAAAACTTATTCACCACCTTATTTACAACTTGCGGCCCCTTAACACAGAAATCCCATTCTGTTATAGGGCCTGAATCATAAACCAGAGGGATTTTTTCCTTGCAACAATTACTCAGATCCATCCCTTGTTTAAAGTTGCCTATACAGCTTTCGGGCTAGTTGTTGAGCTCTCCCTTTAGATCCCCTGTTGTTCCCCTCAAACATTCCCAGGTTGAGCCTTATTAATCTGTGTATAATACCCTAGTTTTGGGTCCTGTCCAGTTTCTGATACCCTCCTTAAACTCCGTTAAATTCCCTGTTAAACAGTTACAGATTTCACCCCTTTAAAACCCTGTTTATACCACTGTTTTTGGCCCTTAATCCAGTTTAGTACTTGCTAAGAGGTTGCTGTTACAGTCCTGTTTGAACCTAAACAGAATAGTGTTTACCTACTTCTTGATTCCCCAACCTGAAAATCCAGATTGTTCTTACTTACTACCTTGCTGAAATTCTTACCTGTAACCCTGATGCGGCAGCCTTGCAATGGTTAGAGAAGAACTATCCTTTATGGAAGCCTAAGCATAGATTTCCCAAGAAATCTGAGTGAACATCTTGTTGGCCACATCATTAGAGTAGGGAAGTTTTATTGTTTTGGGTTGATTTATGGGGTAATTTTGTGTAATAAGGCCATTTGAGCCATGGGGGGATTAGTATTAAGTTTTCTTAGTGTTAGGAGTCTTTTATTGATTTTTTTAAAAGTCTTTTTATAGGTTTTTTAGTGCTGGTCATACACATAGGGTACAAGGGTATTTTGGTCCAAATTTGTGTATAGGCTTATAAAAGCCTCTTTTCTTCTCTTGTACGATCAGTCATTGAAGAGTAATAAAGTTTTGGTGTAGTGAGAGCCTCATGGCTGGTGTCTCTATCTCTCTCAAGAATCCCTCTTTTATGAAGGTGAGTTCTCTGCTTTTCTCTCTTGTTTCTTTCATTATTCTTCTCCTACACGATTTCTACATCCATTCTCTTTAAAATCTGATTTTCTGTTTTCCTCCTCCTTTCTTCATCCCTCACTATCCTTTATCATCTTTATTTCATCTCCCTTTTTCTTTATTCTTGTTCTCTATTGTCTTGAAGTTTCTTTGCTGTAGAAAATTTGCAGCACATATATTCATTCAATTTCTTCATGTTTCTCCCATAAAATTTTAATTCCTATTAATTCCAACCTTATTACATGCATCTAAACATGTTCCCATAAGTTTCCCCAAATTTCTAACCTCAAATACCAGGATTCTTGAAATTTCCCAAAACCCCAACCTCACTTTTCTCCCTACACAGCTGGACATACCTAGACCAAATCTTTCTTCTAGATTCCTTCACACGAGGATTCTCTACCGTAAATAAGGGGGTGCGACTGGGTGCCCCCTTGTGTTCCCTAATTTTTAGGGTTTCAATTTTAAAATCTCCTAATTTGGAGATTTTTGGCCACTCTTCAAATTCCTTCTTTCTTTATTAACTTTCTCTTCAATTTGTTCTAGTTCTCCCTTCCTATTTACTAATTGGAGCATTCTTGAATTTTAAGATTGAATCTTTAGGCTTTTGTTCATCATTAATTTTTGTAAGAGCCTAATCCCATTGGTGTCCTACATCAAACCCCTGTTGTAAACCCATCGTAATATCCCTTTGCTCTGTTGTCTTTTAGGACCCCCGAATATCCTCTAGCAGACCCTGTACCGCCTTAATCCTTACCCCCAAATCACCCATCTATTAGCGCCAGTTTCAGCCTTTATTTGAACCTGTGTGCTGTGCCCGAAACCCTAACCCTTCCTCTATTGTCTTGTGTTATTCATTGTTTTAGTACTTCCACATCTGATTGCTGTTTGCACATGCACTTACCTGGAAACACTGCCAGACCTATATTTCTACCTGTTTATTCCCTGCTGTCCCCAATCCTAATGTCAATGTCTTAATCTGTTGAGTTAATTATCACTATTGGGCACTGTAATCTTTCTTATTCTTTAGTGTTTTGAGCATACTAAGATAAGCCAGCGAGCTTTATTACTTTATTGACCCATCAATTGAGCGATCATCTATCCTAATCTATATGGGGCCCATATACCCGCAGGTAAGCCTTTAAATAGGCTGGTCCTGCATCAATTTTGGTATCAGAGCCAAGTTCTTTCTTGCGAGGCTTTCCAAAGCCAGGTTGCCATTCCATGCTTTGTTCACCATGAGTCGTTTGAGGCCACCAACTTTGGCAAGATATCAATGGCTGCTTCAACATCGTTGTGAAGACTCTCTTGAAGCTGAATTATAAAAGATCCAATGTGACATTGATGGCATAGAGTGGGATGACAGGAATGGGTACTATATTGATAGAAGTCATCTCCTTGTTCTCCAAGAAAAGAGCCATCTTATCCACAAGAGGCTTTATGAGATTTATGTAGAGAATACGCAATGTTGGATGTGTCCATTGAGAAATGTCTGGCGAGGCTAGAGGCTCATAATAAAGTGAGACATCATGATGATGAGATTGTGGCTGAAGTTGGTAATGATTCTAAAAAATAGATGGTGGTGCCTTTTACTGAACCACTACTTGAGATGGAGAAAGAGGAATACAAGTTTATTGATGAAGAGGAAGAGAAGCTCAAGATTGAAGTCCGCGAATCTTCAGTTCAACTTTTGTCTGAGTCAGAAAAGGTTGAAGAGAAAGCTCAAGATGAATATCTTGAAGTGGGAAATGCTGATCAGACTAGTGCCGAGTTGCCAGATGAGTCCGAGAAAATCATGGATGAGTGCCTCATTGTTGCCTCAGTTTGTGGCCATCTGGCATATGCAGATCAAGTTCCCTCTAAGGAAGAAGTACAATCTAGTCTAATAGGTACACTAGCCCATGAGTCAGAGCCGAAGCATGATGAGGAGTACTATGAAATCTATCAACTTCCAGACTTTTGTGCGAGATGTCATTGGATGTGCAGTTTGAGCTACTTCGAGTTGTTGATACTTTCTTACTATAAAACTTGAGGTCAAGTTTTTTCGAACAAGGGGGTTTGATGCGGATATGGAATCAAGACAGGAGGGGTCGTGTGTAAGTGGAGCTAATCTATTTTTTTTTTTGGGTATTTTGGAAATATTATCCAAAACATTATCCTAAAGATTATTTAAAAGATTATCCGCAAAATTATCTCTAGGATTATCTAGAATTTTATCTTTAGGAGTCCAAGTATGTTTAGGATATGGTGTAAGTCCGTATATCATTGGGAGTTAATTTATTTGTTCCAACATTGTTATCTAAGTCATAGTAGGAGTCTTTAGTTGCAAATGAAGTGTTAGGATTTAGAGTTTAATAGGGAGTTTTCTTTTAAATCAAAGTTGGATTGTAATAGGGATTAGGGTGCTGGTTGTAGGCTATATAGGTTGGTCAACAACATTGTTTTACACATGATCATTGAGCAATAAAATTTCAGTTTGCTAGCATCCCACCAGTGGGTACTGCTGGTTACTTCTTCAAGCTCTTAGCTAGGTTTGAAGCTTGGTCAAGGACTTTCCAAGTTTGTGACGTACGGACTTTCTCACAAGCAGGTAACTGTTTCTATCTTCTTGATTCCCAAACCTGAAAATCCAGATTGTTCTTCGTCTTTCCCAGCCTGCAACAGCCCTAGAACATCTTTCCCTCCATTGTTTTTCTTCCAAGAACCCAACCCCAAGTGAATCCCATAACCCACAGACTCCTTTTTCTTTACTCCCTCACTATTTTCTTTCAAAAAAACTTATTCTCTACCTAATTTACACCCTGCGGCACCTGTGAAACAGAATCTCATTCTGTTATAGGGCTTGAATCAGAAAAACCAGAGGGGTTTCTTCCTTGCAACAACTACCCAGATCCATCCCTGGTTTAAAGTTGCCTATACAGCTTTCAGATTAGTTATTTGTTGAGCCCTCCCTTTAGATCCATTCTTGTTCCCCTCAAACAGTCCCAGGTTGAGCCTTATTAATCTCTGTATAAATTCTGGGTCATATTCAGTTCCTGATACCCTCCTTACCAGCCTGTTAAACTCCATGAAATCCCCTGTTAAACAGTTACAGATTTCACCCCTTTAAAACCTTGTTTATACCATTGTGTTTGGCCCTTATCGATCTATCTGCTCAGAATTACCCCTCTGAAACTGATGCGGGAGCATACCATGTCAAGAAGAAGTTAGAGGACCATGGATAGTGACGATAGTCCTCTTTGTCAAGTCTAGTAAAGTAGTTTATTTTTATGTTATTTTTTTTATTTTAGAAGCGTTAGTTAGTGGTAATTTTGTAATAAGGCCAATAGTGTCATGGTTAGTTTAGTTTTTTTTTTTGGGTTTTTAGTTGTAATCCCGTTTTTTACTTTGGACCTAATTTTTCTAAGGCAAAAACTTGATTTTTTGGCTTGATTTTGGTGTCATTAGATAGGCTATTCAATTACCTTTCTAACAAGACCAATGTTGTACAAATTTGAGGTGATTTGGGAAAGTTATGACCAATTTACTAAAGGGATGTCAATAAAAACGGGAGTAGTGTTTTTTTTTTTACAAAATCTTAAAGTTTTAGTAATTTTATTTTTTTAGGAAAATAAATTTTTAGAAAGTTTTATGTTTTAAAAAAACTTGGCTAGCAAGTTTAGGATTTTTAGGAAGTTTTGTGGAGAATATTTTGGGAGATTATTTGAGATCTTGTGGGACCCAATAACTTGGCTAACAGGCCAAATATTGTGCCAACCAAGATATATATATTTTTTTAGAAGTTTTTTATTCGGCAAGTTTATTTTGTTTAAAGATCTAGAATCTATGATTTTTTTATATTTTATTCTCCATGTAATGCATATTTAAATGCCACAGTAGATTAATGAAAAACAGTTGTAGATGAATATTTGAAAAGAAAACACGTGTGTTAAAGTGGTTGTCGTATCTCAAGTTCTCTCTCAACCCCTCACATGAGGTGAGCATTCTACCTTCTTTCTCTCTCTCCTTTTCTCTTTCTCTTGTCTTCTTTAATCTTCTTCTTTACTTCTTGTTCTCTTGATTTCTATATGACATTTGTAGTTTATCCTTAATTTTTGTCGAGTCCTTTTTAAATTTTAAAAGGGTATCCTACATCAAAAACCTTTATCAATCCTTATAACCCTGCTGTGTTAGTCATCTGATCTGATTCCATTACAGCTTCTGTTAAATCTCAATCAAAGCCCATCATCTGCCCAGATTTCTTACCTACTACCTTGCTGAAATTCCTACCCATAACTCCTACTACTGTAATCCCATCATAATACCCCCTTTGATCTGCTGTCATTTAGGACCCCCGAATACTCTATAGCAGACCCTGTACAGCCTTAATCCTTACCCCAAATCTTCCATCTATTAGCCCCTGTTTCAGCCTTTATCTGAATCTGTGTGCTGTACCCGAAACCCTAACCCTTCCTTTATTGTCTTGTTTTATTCTTTGTTTGAGTACTTCCACACCTGATTGCTGTTTGCACACACATATACCTGGAAACACTGCCTAAGACCTATATTTCCACCTGTTTATTCCCTGCTGTCCCCAATCCTAATGTCATTGTCTTAACTCTTAATCTGTTTAGTTAATTATCACTATTGGGCACTGTTATCTTTCTTATTCCTTACTGTTTTGAGCATTCTAAGATAAACCAGTGAGTCTTATTACTTAATTGACCCATAAATTGAGTGATCATCTAGTCTAGTCTATTTGGGGCCCATATACCCGCAGGTAAAGCCTTTAAAAGTTTAAATAGGCTGGTCCTGCATCAATTTCTTTTTGATTGGATCTCTAGTACTTCTGATTATGATGAGTCCAAGTGGTACTCTGGTTTTTTTTTTTTTGATAAAAAGTGGTACTCCTTTTGGAGTGAGATTGTATAGCTTCTGTTGTCTTTTCTTGTATACTTCACTGGCTTGGTGATTTGTTTCTGTTTTGTTCTGTTTCTCTTTGTTCTTCTTCACAATGAAATCTTATTTTATCTCTCAAAAAAATAAACATTAAATTCAACGAGCAGATGGGACAATTTGTTTAGTCTATTGCTTTCTCGAAAGCTTGTTGGAGGCCATGATGAAGAGGATGGCAGCTTGTGGGCATAGAGGAGACCCTCAGTGAAATCTATAGATCTCTTTTGGGGGCTCTATGTTGGTTTGTCTGGAAGGAAAGGAATATGAGGATCTTTAGGACAAGAGTCTCTCTCTAGGGGCTCTTTTTCTTTTAGTTAATAACACTCTTATAGAATGGTGCTCAATTAGGAAGAATTTTGATTTGGATTTGTGGGATGCCCTATGGGAAGGGCTGCATATTGTTCCTTGGTAATTTTGTTGTGCTGTCTTTTCTTTCTTGTTTTTTTCCCCTCTTTGTATTTCACCTTCCTGGTGAAGTTTTGTGGTGCTCAACTAGGAAGAATTTTGATTTGGATTTGTGGGATGCTCTATGAGAAGGGCTACATGCTGATCCTGGGTAATTTTGTTGATTTGTTTTGTTGTGCTGTCTTTTCTTTCTTGTTTTTTCCCTCTTTGTATTTCAGCAGCCTGGTGAAGTTTTGCCTTTTCTTCTTTATATTAAAATTCTTACCTTTCAAAAAGGGTAAAAATAAATAAATATTGATAATGTAATTGTAGGGATAGCAGGTTCTTATTTTTCTTGTAATTATTATCTTTGCAAATGCAATTGTAGTTCTTTTCTGTAGAAGAATAAATTGCTAGTAAGTGATCTTAAGCTGCATAGTTGAAGATAGTATTGTCTTTATCTTTTATTGTTTCGAAAATATTCTCTTCATAGTGTATGTTTCTCCTTGGTACCTACTACCTCAAGAGCTTGAGAAAGAAATATGTGAAGAATGCTGCATTTTTTTCTAATGAACCACGGACTAAATTTTGCAGGTGTATTTCACAATGTATGAGCAGCTCAAAAGCTTACTCTACTCTGATGGTTAGTTCTTTACTTATTACTTTGGTTTTCCAAGAAATAGAAAACCATAGACATTGCTATTTATTGCCCTTTCTTAGACCAGATATTTATCTTTCGAATATTACTAGTCAAATTTGTTAGCTTTCTTTGTTAGTCTTTTACAAGTGCAGAATGTGTATTGATTGGGATGTATGTGTAGAAGGGAATCATGAACTCTCAGTAGGGGCAAATATGATAGCTGCTGCTGGTGCGGGAGCTGCAACGACCATTGCCACCAATCCTCTTTGGGTTGTGAAGACTAGATTTCAAGTATGTCACAGATTATGTGAATGCTATGCACCATAGTAGCATCTTTTTTGCGAAGCAATTTTCATTACTGTAGTAGCAGATTTGAAAGGTCTAGTAATTGCTTGCAATCATTTTGTATATTCTTGTGTCCAATGCCAGAATATTTTAAACTATTTCCCCTCTCGGGCTTCCTCTTATAAGATAATGTTTAAGTTTTATTTGTTTGTTCTTACATGAAAAAGGTTGTATTTGCATTTTTCGTTTGACATACGGCACCTTGGCCAAGAGGTCACAGGTCCAATCCCAGCCTTACACCTAAAAATATGAAATGTACTTCTTTTAGAATTCCATTTACATAGTATATGAGATGATTTGATAATGAAAATAGCAGTCTTTTCACAACAACAAAGTCACCATGGAATTAAGTATTTTTCCTAGTATTTTTCTAGCTTTGAATCCATACATCTCCTTATAGGGCATGGAACACAGAATTTTTTTTTGATGAATAACGATCTTTATTGAGGAAAGAAAAAAAGAGAGAAGGATATACATGAAGAGTAGACCGGTCATGGAAGACATCTAGGTATACATGAATACCCGTCCCTAGTGAGGTCATTTATGGATAATCCATCAAATTCCTTAAAAGAGATTGCTGAAGAAGCCACCTTGTAGAGAATGGAATCAGCCACCTCAAGGGGAGATCTCCTCACTCGGTTGAAGATCCTTCTGTTTCTCTCTCTCCAAGTGCCCCCACATATGCCATGCATAATTCCCAACCAAAATTTCTTGCCATGGCCATCAAGGAAGTCACAATTCCATTGTCTCACAAGATCGAGAAGACTACAAGGCGTAGTCCATCCCAATGGTGCACGACTACGGAAGTAAATTGAAAAGGAATATGTGATTTTGGTCTTTTGAATCAGGAATAGAACATGTATGTTTTTTCTTTGATTAGTAGAGCATGTATTTGCTAAGATTGAAAAGGAACTCATCTTGCAAAGTATCTGCTCCCTGTGTAGTTCCAGGTTCCCTAAATGGATCCAGAGAAGATCTCATTATATATGGATGTAGCTCGTAATCCCTGTGAAAGTCCCGGTCTGAATACCAATCCAATTCAACTTTTGTAACTTATTTATATACTTTTTCTTTTCTTTTCTTTTTACTGTTTTGAAAACTCTCTCTCTCGCTCACCTCTCATACAGTCCCCAGCCTAACTGTGAACATTGTGGGGAGGGGGAGGGGGAAGAGAAAGAAAAAGCAAAATAAAGAAATAGTGTCTAATTAAACAAATTCATTTCGTTACAAAAATAATTATAATCAAATACATATTTGTGTATAGTATAAAAATTAAAAGAGGATTTCACTATTAAAAAATTACAAATCATAATCACTCATCATGTCACTGCCCAATTTTCTGTTTTTTTTTTGGATGGCAAAAAAAAAAAAAAAAAAAAACGAGGGCAGTGACATGACAGTACTTTTTTAATGTCACTGCCCAATTTGAAATTCCCAAAAGTAGGGATTATGTTTATTGATATCCATTCTCAAAATGTAGGTACTTGCATACTTGTTTCTGAATGCACAAATGTAGAAAGAGGTTGTTTTATATAGAAATCTTTTTCCCTGAATTTGTTTTTTAATAATATTTTGTTTTTTATTTACTGAATGAAAAACTGCTCTAGATCAGAAAAAGTACAAGTTTGGATATGCATATTCTTCCAAAAGGAAACCTATGTACTTCAAGTTTTTTGCATTGAGATTATTTGCATGAAAAATGCTTACCTTTTATTATTGGCTGAATGTACTGTATTTTGCATATAGATTTTGCTTCCCCATTTTTTTACAACATCCAGATTGATGTGGCACAATGGAGATGATATCAAAGTTGATATAGAATTATTGCCAAGAATCTCAATAAAACCCAAGATATGTAGCGGAAACAAGAATAAGGTTAAAGAACCAAGAATTGAACTTTAAGTACTCAAGATTTAATAAAAATAGAAGAAGAAACTTGATTAGAGGGGTTTAGAAGAATTGAAACAAGAAATGGCTGAGAAAAGAGGAGAAAGAAACCTAAAAGGGCAATTCTGTAATTTTTTGACAGAAACCCAAAATTACCAAAATACCCATGATCATGCATTAGAAAATTCTGAAATTTGACGGGGTGATTCTGATGTATATGAGGAGTATGTATACCAAATTTCAGGTTATTCCAAGATTTATAGCTATATGAAATTATATAAAAACTCAGGCTGCACACACTTAATTCGAGAAACCAGAAAAATGGAGAATAGTAAAGAATAAGAGAAAAAAAGAAGAAAGAAGAAAGAAGAAAGGAAAGAGAACGAAGAAGAAGAAAGATAAGAAAAAAGAAGATAAATACCTTTAGAGTAATCCTTATCCCATGATCCAAGTAATCTCTACAAAGATTTCAAGCCTTGAAGAAGAAGGAGAAGCACCACTTGTGGAAACAAAACCAACCAAAAACTTTTGTTAATTTCCATCATACCAATACAAAAACGTGCAGCCCTATATATAGGCTCACAAAATCAAGAAAATAGTAGTGATACCTAAGGCTTTCCTATACTTTAAACTACTAAAAACTTAAACTTTCTAAAAATAAGAAGTGTCAAAATCAAACCCCTTCTAGAGGATTTTGACCAGCATTTTAAGAGGGCCCACTTTAACCTGTTGACTCTCTAAAATTATTAAAATACCTTTGACAATAATACGTTATTACAAAAATACCCTAACACAAGAATTTAAATGCCACCTAGGTCCTAAACTCTATTAACTAATAAAATATTAAGGTGGTGTTTGGTTCGGATTCTAAAATCTGTTTCTGGGTTCAATCAATTCCAGGCCATAATAGAGGTGTTTGGTTCGGATTCTAGAATCCAATTATATATAATCAAAATTAGAATCAGGGCAAAATCAGAATCACTCTTCAAACTGATTCTGTTGATTCTACATTGTCACAGGACAAACAAAAGACAAAAAGAGTTTACTTGAATCAACTTTACTATTTTTCTCCTATGAGGCTCACGACAAAACACATGTAATATTTGCGGAATCTTATTATTGAAATACAAGGTAAAATCAACTTCCAAAAAAAAGGTAATAAAATGGGATTTTGGATTCTCATAATCCAATTCCAAAATCTGATTATGAGAATCCAAAATTAGAATCAATAATCCAATTCTAAAATCTGAACCAAACAACCCCAAGTAAAACAATAAAATAACTCTAAAAGACTCTATCATGTGTCTCTATGTGCCTTCTTGTGTGTCTTCATGTGTGGACCCCACTAAGGCCATGTGTGGGTCCCACCTTGCCTCCAATGTTTGCATCACAGATCTTGTTTCCATATTTCACAGTTGTTTGGGTTACAACAATTTTAAATATGTCTAATTCGTTATCTTGGTGGACTTCGACATCCTTTATGGGCTCTTTTTATGCCTATTATGTTAAATTTTTCACTTGAGTCCCCAACTCTTTCACACCCCGAACCCGTAGTGCATTAATGAACCCGCATTCTGGTGTGCGGCATTCCCAGAACTTATACTTATATATAAACATGTATAAGTTATATATTTTGTTATTATTTTTTTTAATATACAGTGGAATATCATATCCTAATCATCGTATCACAATAATCTTTCTCGCAGTGAGATAATAAATCAAACCAATCTCATATATGAAATAACATCAGTCTGACAAACTAAAGAATATCAAATAACTGTAATATAATTAAATCTGAAGATACAACTGATCTTCACTACATAATCATATGAAATAACATCAGTTTGACAAACTAAAGAATATCAAATAACTGTAATGTAACTAAATCTGAGGATACAACTGATCCTCACTATATAATCACTCATGCTGAAAATAAACTAGCTAAGTACTGAAAATAACTCTCCACTCATGGTATCAACCTCATGCCTCAGATCATATCACCAATAGTCTCTAACTCATCTATAGGGTCCACCTCTAAATTCTCATCACC